>JAVDPK010000612.1:123990-147086 GCA_034780415.1 Cichlasoma orientale
CTCTCTCTCTCTCTCTCTCTCTCTATATATATATATATATATATATATATATATATATATATATGAAAGCTTTTTTTTGTTTTATTGAAATACTGACTAAATGTGCAGCAAACCAACTTTTGTCAATTCGATGAGACGAACACAAGAATAAAGGGTTCATTTTCATGGCTACTTACCATCAGACCACCTCATGGCATCATCCAGGTGTGGAGGCAGCCCCTTCCATAGTGAGCTGTCTTTAGGGTAGCCCAGGTCCATACGTCGTAAGTGGTCATCATAGCGCCAATAGTGGTTGTCCTTGAAAAAGTACGTTTTGTCGTTGTGCACCCAAACAAAGACGGCATCCACTCCCTCCAGTGGTAAGCCAAAGTCACTGATCGGACGAGGGTAACCCTCTTCTACATTATTGTCTTTGAATACCCAGTATTTCAAACCTGAGGGGTGAACACAGAGGTAAAAATCAAAGGGTGACTTAACACTTTTGGAGGCTGGAATTATAGCTGAAAAAACAAAACAAAAAAAAACCTTCTGAACACACTGAATAAACTAATAAAAAAATATACATATTTACCTTTGAAAAATACTATTTTGTGGTCCCCTGGTCTCTCATAGACAGCATCCACACTGTCCAGATTGGGAGGAAGACCCCTCCAGAAACGATGAATCTGAGCTGGATGAAGAGATACTAGGTGCTTCTCTCGAGTTAGCCTCCAAAAGTACTTCCCTGTGATGGACAGGAAATAGCTCTGGTTCAGTAAGAACTTTTTCACAATGCTCTGCACGAGTCATTAACAAGGAAAGCCATGTTGAGCTTGCATCCAGTGCTTAAACAAACTAAACAAATGTAAAGTTTTTCTTTTGTCGGCTACTTTAATCTACCACGTAGTATAAAGGAAAATCTGGCTTTAGCTTGGGAGGAAAAGTAACTAATTAATAAGTTGAAAACATCCCACTTATGGAAAAACAACAACAAACTCCCCCCCAAACAAAAACCAAATAAAAACGAAGTTCAGCAGATTATATTTATCCACCATTATAGCTTGGCCATCATTTTCATTTTTTTGGACTGCAGAATATGTGATGGTGTGTAAGCCTGTTATTGGAATTCATGGAACCACAGATCACTTGGCTTTCTGTTGATTGCTGGCGCCACCACTCTGTCCTGTTCCCAGCCTCTGTCCTTTTGTCTTCACTTTATATCTTCTTAACTCTTGTGTTTTTTGTTTTCTCTCTCTGTCTTCTTCCCCACTGCCACATGTTGCACATCTTCACACCGGAAACAACAACCACAGTCCAGTCCATTCAGGAAAAACACTTTCTCCCCATCTCTGACGATGGACGACAAAAGCGCCTCTCCCTCAGAAGAATGCTGAGGTATCCTTTGATCTGTAAGTGGAATCACCAGTGGACCATTCACCGGTGGCTCAATTTAGATTCATGGCGTTCAGTTAATGGCTTCAGACACTCAAGCAATGGCAGGGGAAGCCATTTAATTACTGTAGAAAAATGCGAGCAAGCAAGCTGATCAGTTTGTGACTCTTAAGAAAAGACTCTCCAATCAAGCAAGTCACAGAGCTCAGTTAAAAGATACAAAACTACAAACAGACACAGTTTGATTGTGACAATACACAAAATGAAACCAAAGAGGCCTACAATGAGAGACACACAAAATAACCTCAAAGAGAGAGAGAAAAAAAGGATCACAAAACAACCAAAAAGAAATCCAACAACAAAGCAGCCAGCCATCTCCTTTACTCTAGAGGTGTTCAAAAGAAGAGCTTTGGGGCTTCGCACTTGCCTGTATCTACTAGTCCATTTCTCGTATACCATCAGCTTGGACCATTTTTGGTTATTTCCTTTATTTTTTTTAATATAAATTTGGTTGGTCAACATGTACTTGTAGAGGACAGTTATTTCTTGTGCTACACCCACACAGATGCAGACCCTCTCACGACTTGAACTTGAACTAAAAAAATTCTTCAGAGTTTTGCTATATACAAATTCTAAGAAGAAACTAATAACATGCCTTCTGTTACAAACCAAAGAAAACCAAAACTTCATGTCTGTCTTTGATAAGCATGATTTCTTTTCTCCATACTGGGAATTTGTGAGAAAATAACAAACTATATTTACTATATTAATTACTATATAATTTGACTCTGTAATGGACTGGTGACCCATTCAGAGTGTATCCTGTATTTCATCCAATTACATCAGTAGTAATAATAATTTAAAAAAAGCAATTGTAATCATCAGAGAGGGGCATTTTACCCAGCATTCCCCTACATTGTCTTGTTCACGTTCTCCTTTCCGATTTGAATACCTTTGAAAAAGAAGGCCTCCCCTCGTATTTGGGCCACAGCATCAAAGTGACTGGTGCATCTATCTGGAGCATCTCGTGCCAGTCTGAGTGGGAATAAAACAGAAAAAAATGAATGAGATATTACGGTTAAAAACATATGATCTGAGGCTACGCTACATACTTACCTGACACGTTCATAAAACATAAAACAACCCAACTTATTGTAAGGTATGCATTTCAGGAAAAAAAGAGTTGGAGCCATTTGCATACAGAAAGCCCCCCAAAACAATGTCACGATTGTACTCATCTAATGACAGACATTCTGAAAGTGTGCATGAATGTGCATCTATTTGATTAAATAGGCTAAATATGAGGTGAAAAGCTGCCGCACTGAAATGGTGAGGTCTTTCAGTACATTTATTCCACGAGCTAATAAGTGATTTAAAGCACTGACGTGGTCAGCCTGCCAATTATCAAGGCAATAGCACTACAGACCTGCCACTGTGTATGGGAGGGCGAGAGCCCTCGTATTATCAACAAAGATCTCTATTCAGAGCTCTTTTAATGAAACTCCGCTGCCTAGTGGTCAGCATTTGTGACCCTTGGCAAGCATAATATAGATTTTCCACAAATCAAGATGACATGAAGGTGGTGAAAAATGAGTAATGAGGACAGTTAAAGGCCAATGCTAATGATGGAAAATGGGTTCATATGCCGGCTTCGCATTAAAATGCTGGAAAATCTTTGAAATTGCAAACTTAGGTAAATGGACTGAAATGTAAAAATAAATGAACATTTATTCTTTATTATTGACTATATCATTAATTAAGTTGGTTTAACAATATGCAGTTTATTATGCAATAATAATAATAAGGTGAAATTTACAGAACACATCTGGAACACGATGCGTTGTGCTGATGAAAGGACTGAACTGGCAGGGCTATCGGAAACACTGTGCTGCAGGCACCAAACTGCAGCTTTTAGAGGCAGCGAGAGGCTGTTTTCACTTAGCTTTGCTTTTCTGGGTGAATCTGTTGGGGACGTTTATTACACTTTCCACTCCTGCATCTTTAGTGCAGTGAACAGAAAGACTCAAGGGGGCTTGTAAAAAAAAAAGAATAAGCTACAAATGTGTGTGTGTTTGAGGAGGCCAGAAAAACAGGAAGCGAGAAGGCGAAGCATTATTCATGAAAAGATTGAAGTGTATCATTTATGTGTTAGACTACCAGAGTCATGGGTTTACCTGCAGTATGCTAAAAGTACAGCAGGTGTCCTACTCACAGGAGTGTGGATCTGTTTTCAGGAAGGTCCAGTAGAACTGGAGGTTCGGCCGTCTGGGAGGGGTTGCCCGGTCGATTCGTATGGGACACCGAGTCTCTGACACCTGAGGGGGATAAATGTGATTTCATTTGAAGAGGAAAAATTGGCAAAATATTTAGTTGTGTTATTCCTTTATTTAGGAAAAAACTGGCTCTGACTCAAACTTTTTAAATGTACAGATTTGCATGCAATGAAAAATAATTATTACTTAGTGTTTGAGGCTGGCAGTCACACAAAAACCAGCAATCAGCAGAAAGAAATTAACATTTTGCAGATTATTTTAATTGCTAGCTCAGTTGTTCAGGTTCTGTAAGACTGCATGCACTTGTTTTGTTGTAACACAATACAGCAGTCTTGTCTCAGGTTCTGTTGATCTTTAATTTAGTTCAATTCATCCTCCTCCTTTCCAGTGCTGTTCTTTAACATTCTTTCCTGTGCTTCATTCTCAGCTCATGATCATTAGTCTCCCCTCAGCTCACTGATACGCTGTATTTCAGGGAATGGTGTGATAAGGTCATATGCCATAAAGAGGTCCAATTAACTCCAGCCACGTTTTCATTAATCAATAGCTGTACTCTACAGAACTTGCTTATCCCTCTCTGTTTCAGTCCCACAAACACATACACGGGGGGTATGGATATTCTCATACCATAGAGCTGCCAGACTCGGACTTTGTCCTCATAGGGTAGATCATATTTCAGTGGGTCTCCCACAGGACCCTGGTAGTATGGTCTCATGATGGACTCCATGGCTGATGTGTGCACCAGGCCGATGGCATGACCGAACTCATGGACTGCAACTGCAAACAGATCCATCCCGTGAGATTCTGAGAGAGACACGGAAAGAGGGTAACATTCAACATGTATATTTGACTTTTTACATCTTATACTAGAAGACTGTGTAAGACTATTAAAAACTTGCATTAATAATGGTGCACATAAGAAGGTGGCACGGAAAATTTTTGGAAATTCTGTAAATAATTCTTAATTTATTTTGGGGAGAACTCACTTCAGTCAAAGAAATAGCTACACATGAGAATTTTCTGTCTTTCCGGTACTACTGTTGCTGTTCATCGTGGTAGAAAATTATGTAACAAGCATAACAAGAAAATGACCTTAGAAACAGCTTCTCATTCCTTTCTCTCAACATGTGAAAACTAACCTGATGAACAATGTGAAACTATGACGCAATATAAAAACAATTACATTATTCTTTGTGACTATAGCTAGCCTATATCATCTCCAGCTTTGATTGAGATCACCTCGTTTCCTAAAGTTTGTGATTTTTTGTAAAACCAGCGCACCCACTGTTTGCATGTTTATCCCTTTTATGAGTGAACTCTATAGGTTGCAAGTTAAGAGGCGTGACAGACAGCTCCTGTGGCTGTGAGTGCTGTTAGGAATGTGGTGCAATGAGATAACTATGGTAATACTGCCTGAGCCCCTGGGCTGCCAATCAAATCCTAAGTGTGGAAAGACACCTAAAGAGGCTGCAGGCTATTAAAGCACATTTCCCTGGATGTTCAGCTGAAAAGAAAAGGCAAAGCTTCCAAAAACTTCTTGTCTGGCTCTGCTGAGCAAGACAAAACCTGGGTGCTGAGATTTAGATTTACAAAATTGTGAGCGCTAGCGAGTCGGGCCAAGCTAGCTTAGAGTTCCTTGGTGACTAGGATCAAATCAGCATTCTGTTAACCTTATGCTGGCCTCGACTTGGGAACATCTTAGTGCTGTGCTCTGTCAAAAGACAAAGGACAATTGGAGAAGTGCACTTGTGCTTACTGTACCTGGGATTTTCAGAAGCCAAATGCCAACTCTAATCTACATGAGCACAAGGTGGAGAGAGGGTGTGTGGATAAAAGGAAGGATCGAGGGAGAAAACAGGGATTCAGAACAAAGTAGGCACCATGTCATCGTATTTACAGCCCATCTGAGGTTGACAGAAAAAAATGCTCGTGCCTGCGGACAAAGAGAGATTTATGTGGATGAACGAGACTCATTAAGTTAGTCTCCCATGGCAGAAAAAAAAAAAAACAGGGAGAAATACAAAGAGAAAGGAAAAAAAGGAAGCAAAATAATGACAACTAAAGGGTGTAATTCCGGGGTACTATAATATATAATATTAAAATCAAATCTCTTCAGTTTAATGCACAGTAAATACAGGACATTAAGGTGCACTCCTCTCTTGGATAATGGTACTACGAATTCAGAATGCTACAAACATAGCCTGCAGCATTTGGTTAAAAGTTTAATAAGCATGGTGTAACATAAGGTAGATGGAAAGAAACAAGAACACAACTAGCCAAGGGCTATTCTTTTCATCTGGCATCAATCCATATAGTACTTTGACCTTGCACTACCTTGTGCCAAGTTAAGTTAAGTTTATATATATATGGTTATTTCTTTTTTTAATCCTTTGATCCAAGTATTTGAAATCTGCATTTGTTTTAGTGTTCAAACCAGGTTAAAAGCACATCCACGCCATGTGTTAATGCTGCTGGAGCCCTCTCTGTAGTTTGTATCACAGTTTCTTAATCTAAAAAGCAACCAGCAACACGGTTTTCCAAACGTATAGAAATTCACAATCGCAATCCAAAAGGCTGTTCGTATGAGCAGTTTATTGCGACCTTTAATTGTGACACCATAAAAACAAAACAAAACAAAAACAAAATAAACAAAAAACAGATTCACAAGGTGGTGGTTAGGGTTACAAAAAACTGGGCTTTCTCACAAAAGACTGTTGTTTGGTTTCCTAACCCACAATCAACATCTGACCATTTAATTACCTTAACTCAAGTCTATTAATATAATCATGGCTATAAAGGCTGCTCTGACCATTTCCTAAACCTAACAAAACACCACACACAGCTTAAAATAATCACGCAGTATTTATTGGTATTGTGCTGAGGGTTGGCTAATTAAATGTGTTTTATGGTGAAGGACTTTAACATTGTGGTATCTCTGTTTTAGATGGTGGAGTCCATGTATGCAGAAGTGCTGATGTACTGATTGAGTTTTTAACTTTTGCACCATCTTAAACATCTGTTCTGGTAACAATGTAGCCACATTCAGCCCACATATTTGACTGCTGCTGCATCTTTCCCCAACAGAGTCCATTAATATTATTTCTATACATATACATAGTTTTCTGTAATTTTATTCAGCGTTCCAGTGCATTTCAGACCCTTAGTTGTTAAACCTCAACTAGAACGCTGATCATGCTTGTCACCAATAAATAAATGGACCTAACTCTTTAGAACTCTACACTTTAAAATATCAAATCAAAGTTTCATGAACCCCGCTGAGCTTCCAAGAAAGGAAAACTAAACAGAAGTAAGATTCTTGAACTTTCATTTATAAATTATGCCCTACCTTTCATTTGGAAATCAAAATGCATTCGGAGTGGGAAATGTGACAGAAATAAACATGTGCGTGCTCTCTGGTGGTATATAATGGTGACACTGTTTCAAAATGACCTAAATTATATCTTTGGAATACTCCAATTTCTTGTTACTAGTCTGCAAATATAAACAGAGGATAATATTGTTCTCTGTGTGTTGGGTCAGGCTCTATTAAATGTAACTCTGCCTTTCCGATACTCAGCAAGCGTTTGGAGGCAATTCTTCTTGTGATTCTGGGCTGCAAAGTATATGCAAAGAGCTATTATATCATGTCAGAATTAATTGAGAGAAATGGAAGACTGCATCAGTTTTTTTTTTGTGAATATTCAGTGAGTTAAATTAGGCAAGTTGGCAGCTGCAGAATAATGATCCTTGATATTGAGCAGGCCGGATGGCTACTGTACAAAAATGTTTAATCAATACATTTTCAGTTTGTGACAAAAAGCAGCAGTTAACAAGTAGATGCATCTGGCTCACAGACATGAATGGCTAAATGCTGAGCAAGAAGAACTGGTCCAACACACTGGTACCTTATATATATTCATGTATGGTAGTAAAATAATGATAATACATTTTGACTTCTAAATTTAAATATAAGCCAATGAATGCTGGCAAAATGAAGGCAATTTGGGATCGCCTGCTACTTTTTGGACCAGTTGAAGACAGGCTAGAGGACTGAGGGAGTTACAGTGATAATTTAAACACAATGCAAATAATTTAAAATGATCAATGTATTTGTGGAAAGATAAAAGTCTGAGAGTATAAGTTCTCAAGTCAAAGAAACAGGATTGTATGAGCCCGGTGATAAGAGATTTAAAACACAAATGGAGGTCAGGGACAATATCAGGATTCTTAGAGGTGGTCTATTAAGGAGGAAATGTAGTGACGGGCCTTCTCAGTAAATGAGGTGTGGCTGATCACATGAAACCTCAGTTTTGCCGGGATTGAGATGGAGGAAACTTTAACAATTCCAGTTTGAAAAACTTGCTAAAGAAGAAGCTAAACTGTCGTATAGCAATGGCAAGATATATGTTTGGAGGACTTAAGCAGATGGCACCAAAAAAGGCGGTTTGACTGACCTTTGAGTGCCCGACTTAGGACAGATGAAGCAGATGAAAGTACATATTCTTTAATATGGATACTAAAATCTCTGTCGTTATGTCTGCTTGTGATTATGTCTACAAAAAGGCACAGCAGCGCCTCTTCCTGCTGAGAAAACCCAGGAGTTTTAATGTAAGCAAAAATATTTTAACAGTTGTTTACAAGTCACTCATTGAGTCAGTTCTCACTAATAGCATCACATCTTGCTACACCTTTCTTTGTGCTAAAAATAAATCAGAAGTGTCACGGGTTATCAAACAGGCAAACAAAATAACTGGCACCACACAGTCATCACTGACAGATCCTCACATTCAAGCAGTTAGACGTAAAGTCAGCGCTGTCATACGCGCCTCTTCACCCGCTGCACAGCTCATTTCAACTCCCTCCATCAGCCCGCTGCTACAGGGTCCCCGTTGTCAGGTCTAATATTGTTAAGAAAGCACTCATTGCAATGGCTGTTAATTCATAATGATTTTTTATATAACTTGTTCTCCTTTAAATAATGTTTTAATCTTTCTATGTGGTGTATATAATGTGTTTAATGTTGTTTTATTTGTATATATTGAGAGCCACGTTCAAGACAAATTCTCACTGCATTGCAATGGGCAATAAAGTTTTCTGATTTCTTCAAAACTGACAAAGTCAATCTAGAGGTTGAATGTAAAACACCAAAGATAACACAGTTTGACAGGCATAAAATAATATTTTTGCAACAGGGAGAAAAGCCTGAGGTACGGGCAAATTTAAATTTTTTTTGTTCAAATAATCGTCAATATATAATATACACAAATATAAACAAATGAGGGGTATGTAGGCTTTTGCACAGTGCAGTACCACGTCAAAATGAACTGATATTACTAACTTTCCATCTTCCATCACAGCAAACAGGCAAAGTTAATGACTACCTGTTGAACATAGTGGAGCATTTAGCAGCTAATGAGACAGACGTTTCCCCGAGGATGCAGGAAGAGAGAGCACTGGGCTTTATTGTTGTCATGCGCGCATATGATAATGTTGCTTTTGTGTCTGACGGAAGAGCAAATAGGCCAGCTGTTACCGAAAATGTTCACAGTGATATTTCAGAAACATATTTAACAGTTAACGCAGGTTTAAGAGAAAGGAAAAAGAAACTGAGCAGAACTCAAACTGAGGATTTAAATTGTCGATATACGCAGCGTGTCACTTATTACCTTTAAAGTGGATCTTTGTTGCTGTTAAAGGAGCTAAATGTCAGTCTGAAATATTTGAATACTACATTACTTTAGAGTTCTACTTAATTTGAGGTGCAGCAGGAGGAAAGAGTATATTTGAAATTATATAATTGGTAATCATCTTGGTCTAGAAGCAAGTCCTTAACTGCTTGGAGCATTAAGTAGACAGTAAAAAAAATGAAAGTGTGAGGGTCAGAAAGGAAAAAGAACCAGCCTTTAAGGGATCAGTATGTTCTATTTTTTTATTTCTCAATTAAAATTTCTATTTTTTTTTATTTCTCAATTTACACAAACCTGAAATTTGTGCTAACTTCATTATAAGATCATAAACTGCAGTGAAAAGGATTTTTGTTGGCACTGGATGGCCATAAGAACCCCCCCCCCCTTTATGGAGTACAGGCAAAGAAGAAGAGACAGATGCCTGATTTTCAAATGAAAGAGTCTGATGTGTTTTATTTGATGTACATTTCACCCTTCATCACAGGCAGTGAAAAAAGTAGCCTTGAAGGCTGGAACATCTAACAAGGTAAGATGATTCACTGCCAGCATCTTTCCTCTCTTGTTCACAGTAAGAGGCTGTGTTTTTAACACTAGTGCTGTCTTCCATCAGGCAGTCACCGCTGTCGAGTAATCTGTGGCTGGAAGAACGAGTCTTTGCACAAAGAATTTTATTTGTTTAAATTACCTCTTTTAAGTCAATGTTTGTCAGTGTAAGACAACTGTGTGGTTTGAAGAGATCAATAGAGGTCACGAAGGCAAGAGCACTCCTCTGATCCCTCTTTTCTTTAGCATCCTGCTCCCATTAATCACAACCGCATTGACACAGATGATGCTCGAAACTACTACAGCGTCGTGTCATCACGCCGTGACATTGATGCAGCCCGCTGGGAGGTATAATTGAAGCAAATTGAGCTGTGGTATCGTATGTTTGCTAGTTTCAGGGCAAAAGCAAAGAATGGAATTGGGGGAAAAAAAATACCATCCTGGCTGCATTATAAACTTGGAATATGTTTCTTTATCAATTGGGTTTTGGTCTAAATTGAGTGGTCAATTTATTTGCACAGCAAAACCTATTTTTACTTGACAAATGTGGAAATTGCCTCGTAATGGATTGTTATAGGGAGCTATCTTGCAGGTGGTGGCAGGGTGAGGTATTTTGGGAAATATGCTTATGCGAGCATTATTGTCTCCTCTAAGTCTTGGCAGGAAGGCAAATAATTTCCACAAAATCTCACATTGTTCCAAAGTATTAGAATTTAAAAATAAGCCCTTACAAGTCCTGCATTTTTAAAGTGACAGAAGGAGAGCAGGCCAATTAGCAGGAAAATGGTCATGTCAGTCAAAAATTAGAAATATATTAAATTATATATATATAGACTGGATTTAGATTATTTTTTTTTTAATTGTAAACCTCTTATTTTGCAAGAATATATCATCTGCTTCAGTTAAATCTTTATTTTGCAGTAGGCTAATAAATATGCATAATTTACAAAACATGAAGTAAAATGTAAGACCCTTCCCTTTAAAATGGAGGGGAACAGAAATCCTTCGACTGAATACAAGTACTATAAAATTGCACTTCCATGCAAAACCACATGCTCGCACGCCTAGAAATCCCAGTTTCATTGTGTCTAAATTACTCTTTCATCGATTTGTCATTGGAGCAGCTGTTAACTGACATCACAAATTATAGTGGTGCTTTGTGGTCTGCTAGAGACATATTTCTTTCAGTTTCTGATTGGCACAAATCAAAGGAAACATTGCGCTGTTGGGTAAAACACTTTAATCACTTTAAATATGGTGCTCTTTCCCTCTGGTCTTTCAAATTTAAAGACTCAATTCTTGTAAAAAACAAAACAAAACAAAAAAAGCCCTATGGCATAGTAAAATGAGATCAATAAATGTCAACTTGCTTATTGCTGAAAAACTAGATTTCTTGGGCACTGGTTGGATACTGGAGTGGCTGTTTGTTTGTGGCAGTTGGTGGAAATGAAAGAAGGTCTTTTATGCTTCCTAACAAGCTTGTGATAACAGCCAATGCTGCTTTAGTCACCACACTGAAGTTATATGTTATATTCTTAGTTCGAACAAATAAAATATTGATAATACAATCTAGAACATGAATAAAAGGTAGGAGCACAGCTTGACACCAAAGTACACAAGTACAATCAGCAATCTTGTTTTGAATAGGAAACCCTCGGTGAGTACGGAAGCTCAAAACTGTTTTCAAGCACTTTTGATTCTCTTAAAGTTTTGTCGACGCAGGCTCTGTCTCTTTATTTTATTGTACTCTGGAAGTGTCTCGCGTGTATTTCCCAGAATGTATATGTATACGCACCAGCCACTTCATTAGGTACACCCTTTCAGCTGCTCATAAACGGAAATATCTACACAGCCAGTCACATCGTACCAACACTGTGCATTTACACATGGTCAAGATGGCCTGCTGACTTTCATCAGAATGGGGAAGAAAGTTGATTTAAGTGACTCTGAACCTGGCACGGTTGGTGGTGCCAAAGGGGGTGGTCTGAGGATTTTAGAAACTGCTGATGTATTAGGATTTTTCCACACAACCATCTCTAGGGTTTACAGAGAATGCAGAAGAACATACGTCAGTTTGAACCTTGAAGTGGATGGGCTACAGCAGCAGTCCAAACTGACTACTGCTCCTGTCATTAAGAGAAGGAAGGCTACAATTCACATGGGCTCACAAAAATGGTAGGTTCAGAATATGGCATAAACAACACGAAAGCATGGATCCATCCTACCATGCACCAGCTGTTCAGTGGTGCAATGGTGCTGGAGATATATTCTTGGCACACTTTGGGCTCCTTAGTACCAACTGAGCATAGTTTAAATGCCACGGCCTACTCAAGCATTGTTGTGGACCATGTCCGCCCCATTATCAGAACAATGTACCCATCTTCTTATGGCTGCTTCCAGTCACAAAGCTCAAATCATCTCAAATTTTCTTGAACATGACAGTGAGTTCACTATATTGAAATGGCCTCCGCAGTCATCAGATTTCAATCCAACAGAACACCAACAGCTGCACCATACAAAGTGTCCAGTGAGCGTATTCTAGTACATCGGGACAATCCAGACACTTAGAAAAACGTTCCTTACCTGGTGATCTGAATGTCCAGGCCTCGTCATCATCAAAGTGTGTATCCCCAGCAGTAAACCTCTCTCCAGGGAAAAATGCATGCGCCACTGTGCCCCCGGGCCCATCAAAAGGGTATCCATCATTGTGGTCAGCCTTAGTGAAGTCGATTTGAATATCTGCATCACTGCCGGCTACTTCATGGAAGTTAAGAGGTGCAATATCACTCCAGACCTTTAAGGCGTAGTACATGAGGGCTCGAACAGTGTCCCGGCCCAGTAAGGCTGAATCCTTAGGAAAGGTCCTCACTCTGTTGTTCGGAGGGAGAAGGGATACATAGATGGTAGGTTTAGTTTTTCACACATCAAAGACATCAAAAAAGTAATATAGTTTTTATGAAGTTCTTTTAGCAACATTTTCACTGTTTAACTGGAAAAATAAAATTTACTCCTCATATTTGATCTACAGACTGATCAAAAAAAAAAAATCCCCTTTTAGATCTTTCATGATTTACAGCAACATTTCACTGATTTTCACTGTGGCGTCACTGATCTTCATAGTACTTTATAAAAGGGGCTGCATTACAAATACCTGATTCCCTGCCAATATAGGTGACTCTATTCATCTGATTTTCAGTACAGCTTTAATGTTATTGGCTAGAACATCTTTCCTTGAAAGTGAACTTAAAATGTAAACTTAAAATGGGATAAAATGTAAGCAATATTCACAGAATTACAGCTCTTTAGTGGAATCTCAGGATATTTACTCCAGTACAGTCCTTTTTGAGTATTGTCAAATGGTACTTCTGCTATATTGTAACCAAGAGAAAATCTACTTTTTTTTACTTTACTACACGTACTTTAACAGCTAAACTTTGGCTACTTACTTTGCTGATAGATACATATATCTAATTTTACATAACAAACATATGGGAGCATCATGTATTCACATAATTCAGTGTTCTTTCTTTTTTTATTATAAAAAAAAAAGATATGAGATCCATCATCCATTCATCCAGCAGCTATGAGGCAAATATGACCTTGAATGAAGAAACCCATGGCAAATTATACTGTCATTATTTAATTAAGAGAAACTAAGCCAAAATACAGAAGCAGTGTATGAAAAACTAAGTGTACCACATTATTCGGTAGCCCTTAGAACTGCTTAAAGTGGAAATAAAGTAACTTGAGGTAACTGGTTTTTGCATGATTTTATCAGTCACTCACATCATTGTGGAGGAATGTTGGCCAACTCTTTTTTTTAGTGTTGCTTCAGTTCATTGAGGTTTCTGAGCATTTGCTTATGCACAGCTCTCTTAAGGTCCCACCACAGCATTTTAATCAGGTTGAGGTCTGAACTTTGGGCCACTGCAACACCTAAATTTTATTTGTCAGTCATTTTATTCATGTGTGCTTATGATCATTGTTTTTCCATCCTTCCCAGATTGATGGGCACCAGTAATTGCTTCTTTAAGGTCATTACTGATGTGTCTCCTCCTTGGCATAGCGTTAGCACACACGTGAATGCTCCAGCCCAGCAAACTGCCAAAATGTTTGCTTTTATAGAATTGGTCACACTTGCTAATAATCAATTAATCAGGCACAACTCATTAACAGCACTTTGCTGCTACTTACTCTCTTAATTCCTATGGAAGCAATAACACAATTACTTAAACAGAATTAAGTCAAACGCTGTTTTTTTTTGGAATTCTGACACAATATCTCTTTACTGTATTTATTTAGATCTATTACTTTGTACTAGATCTAAATAAATGAATCTATTACTTTGGAATAGATCTAAATAAATAAAGAGCATAAAAACAGTATAGAACCACTGATCAAAATACAACCACTCCTTAGTCACTCCTTAGGCTCCATCAGTATTTTAGGCAATATTTTTCAATTGGATTAAACATCATTAACACAAAAATAAATAAGAGTTTAGGGGCCAGTATTTTTGCACTGGATCAAATTAGCATTTTTCTCATTTCTTAAGTAGGCAAAATTACCTCCATCTATATTTCTCTATAGCAAGCAACAACATCAGAATGCTGCTCGCACAGCATTCAGTACTTAATATGAATACAGCGTTTTCACTTTAAGTGGAATGTTTCTGTAGTGTGCTGTTTCTACACACTACGATGTGGAAGGACTGTAGGTACCTGACTCTCTCATAGAAAAACAACAACACCCTGTAACCCAACAAGCCCAATGTCAAGATGAATCTATATAGGAAAAATATCCAGTAAAGTTTGAAACCGAGTTTAAACCTCATAAGAGTTTTTTTTTTCACCTATCTTAAAGCCTTTGCTCTCCTGAGGACCTGTTAAGTGTTTTCTGATAACTTGAGTCATAAAACCTTTCAAGCTGCATTTGGTCCTTTCATCCCCACATGAGCTGGAGAAGCAGCTGTTCAGACGACTCAGATCATAGCTCAGGGTCGCTGGACCTTTAAAGTCAGGCAACCTTCTGAACGCCTGCCAAAGGAGATCACAGCAGCGAGGTCTCTTTAATCTGTTAAATCACTTCTGAAGACACATGTGCATGTGATTTGCTTTGTACTCTGATAGACAATATAGTTTTAGTCCAATAAAAGTTTGTTTTATGGACGCGAACTTTACTGTTGAATTTACTCTCTGCTCTCAAAGTGTTGATTTTGGTCCAGGCTGGCAGTCGTTTTCAGCAAGTAAAAAAAAAACTCTAAAAACTCATTACATAATACAACCACCTACTCAGTGTCAAGCAGTAGGATATATCACAAACAGAGACTGAAGACCAGGATTTTTCTTCTCAATACCCGGCGGAAAACAAAACAGAGGTAAAAGTTGAGTATTTGGGCTGGCAAGCGCAATAAACACGCCTCCAAATGAAAGACAGTTTCACTCCAAAAATGGTGGATGTGTAAATAAGGAATTTCCATACCAAATCAAATGGCACCATCAATCTTAATTAATCCCAATTAATTAATTAATTAATCTCAATCTTATAGTCACGACAGCTGAAATATATACAAGGTAAAATCCACCACAGTACTCTATAATAAGCTCTGCGCAGGGAGGTGCACATGGAGACTACTCTGAAGGGGATAGCTGCCAAATTTAAAGTAAGTCATCAATAATGACCCCGCCCCTAGCCCAAACCCTACCCGTGTGTTCTTTGCCCCCGTAGTAATGCTGGCTTTAGCCTGTGGTGATGATGCTGCATGGCTTGCGATTGATCGACAGTTTCTTGTATATCTAGTGGAGTTTTTTTATCAAAAGTCTAATCATTTATGAATGCTTCCTGTTCTTTCCGCTGTTCAACAGCAGCATTTGACCTTGGTCCTTGGAGGACTGCACGCAAGCACGTTTGTGTAGGTTGCACACTCCTCTGCATAGGCTCTGCGTAGGCAAATACGCAAATGGACACAAATACAGTACTGTAAAAGGCCTTTAGGTCTCAGAGGGTTAATAGGACGGAATCTGTTTAATGATTTTTTATTTTTTTTTTTTATCCATGTACATACTAGAAGGGCGCTCAGAAATTGCATCCTCGGCCAAGACCTGTGCCTTATTTTGTTATTTTAAAGAAAGTGATTCTGATCTGAAACCAAACTTTTCTTCCTTTTTCCATGTTTCACATTCCCACCACGTTTCATGAAATCTGGTTTGGTAGTTGTTTTTTTTTTTTCGTGATCTTGCTACCAGACAAGCAAACATATGAAAACATATATTCACCTTGGTTTTCACCTTGGCAGAGCAAAAATAGTGATGGAGCAATGAGCGTGAATAGTGAGCATGTTTATCCATTAAGTATAAAACAAAAACTATCACATATAACATCACGCCTCTCTGATGAAATCCCTTCAAGGATTTGACAGCTAACACTGATATTTTCAGCCCATATCATGCTATATTTCCTCCTACTCCTCGCCGCAGTGAACACTTGAGCTGCCTGTTCTGCTGTTATCACAATGCCTTTAACACATCCAGCGATGCGAACGGGTTCATTAGTGCAGCTAATTAATGTATTAATTAGAAAATATGTCTGTATCAACATGTTGTCACAAAACACATGGATGGTATTAGCAGTGTTTAAAGCAATAAGAAAATAGCAGCTTTTAAAATGGGATTTTTCTTGTTAATATGCAAATGCGTGCAGCAAAGTCACCTCAAAATCTAATCGGATCATCTATTCTGTGGGGAAACTTGTGGTGTACAGTAATGCTGAATTTTTCTTGCCTTGATTTATTTGCGAAAATGTGGCTGTACAGTCCATTTATTCATGCTGCCCGAGCATCTGAGCCTCACTGCTAACCACAGTTAGCCAAGGTCACTGCAAATGGCTCAGCTTCCACAGACAATTCACCTGCTTATTAGTCCTAATTCAAACAGACGAGGGTGGGTGATTGTGTACGTCTGTGCGTTGGGGAGGGTGTTTGTGAGAGAGGCACAGTGTGTAGTCTCGTCAGTGCGTAAGCGTGCATGTGCATCCAAATGGTGTCCGCATTGAATTGGGAGTGAGCGAGTGAGTGAGTGTGCATGGGTAGGTGTATATGGGCTAATTGCAGGTAAGTCCGCCAAGGTCAGAGCGTTCCTGCCCAGCATCTCAGATGAACTGAGGAGTCTCTGAGTGCTGCTTGTGTTTACATACAGCAAGGTGCAGAGCTGCATTGGAAATGAGGCAGGTGTCATTTCTCTGTTGTGCTTCCCTTAAAAATTATTACCTCTCCAGATCATGACACGGATCTGCCAGTATGCCAAATGTGCACCTTGATTTTAACAACCTTATTGATTATATTTCAGTCAAGCAAATAACTTCACTCAGACGTGATGTTTATTAAACACCTTGCCTCCATTAAGTCCACATCAGTTTAGGGGTTTTATGATGTAGTTGTTCACCTGTCAACATTTTTTCCCATACGGCTCAAATCCTAATCTCTAGCGTACAAGTTTAGTTATTCTTGTTCATTCATTTGTTTTTAGGTATCAGACATTATCATGATGCTGCGACACACACAAGCATAACTGTACTTTTTGGTGTAATGCATTTCGGAAAACAAGAGATTCAGAGTTTCCAAGCATTTCTTATCATTCCATTGCTAATGATATATCAGCCTAATGTATTAGTTGAAATAATAAGTGATTAGCTAGTTTTGTCAGTAGCTTAAAAATTCTTAGACAGCTTTCTTGTAATTTCTTTAAGTAGTCTTTAGGAATAGTTCTCCAGGCTTCTTCCAAAGCTCTTCTTTGGATGTTGCTGCTTTTTGCTCCGTTCTCCGTCATGATGATCCCACACGGCTTCAATAATGTTGAGGTCCGGGCTCTGGGGAGGCCAATCCATGACTGATAGTGTTCCACTGTGTGTTTTTCTGTCCTTTTACTACATTGGCAGTGTTTTTGGGATCATTGTTGTGCTGAAAAAAGAAGCCACTGCCAATCAGATGCTTTCCAGATGGTATTGCATGGTGGATCAAAATCTGACGATCCTTTAGTGCGTTCATAATTCCATCAATTTTGACAAGATCCCCAAGAAAAAAAATTCTAATTTTTATTCATCTCTTGCCACGACCTGTTGCCACTTTCAGCCCAGTTCTTCTGTAATTTGGCCTACCTCAGCTCTTCCTCCCTGGTCCCCTTCTTTAAGAATGGTTTCTTGACAGCCACCCCATCCACTGAGACCATTTCTGATGAGGCTTCAGCAAACAGAAGATGTATCAGCTGAAGGGCCAGATGCATCGCTCAGGTCCTGTGTCAGGTCTTTGCTGCATTTTGTCCTGTTACTTAAGGACATGACTTTCAGATACTGTTCATCTGCTTTATTTGTTTTAGGACTCTCACGTCTTCTTTTGTCTTCCGTTTTTCCAGCTTCTTAATATTTTAAAGGACACAGCATGCTGAGATGTGCCAAGTTTTCAGCTAATAGTTCTTTGGGAATCACCTTGTAGCTGCAAAAACACTATTTTATGCTTGTCAAGCTGTGTTACCTTTTTTTTTTTTTTAGTAGATTCAACTAAAGAAATGCAAACAAATGACAGTACTACAGTTCAGACAATGATACTTCATCAAAGGTTAGAGTTTAGGGTTAACAGATACATATTTTGAAAAATGCACTTATCTCCAACATCAACATCAACTACACTAAGATAAAAAACTTTAATTAAGCATGCAGAAACAAGCCTTCATTTTCTATTGTAGGAAGGATATAAAATATTGACATTACACTTTGAGTCTAGCTATTATTTGTAGATGTGAGGGGTCTACTTTTTTTTTTTTGGCATCATCTCTTCTGCCACATGGCTTCAAACACCACCTGAAAGCTATGCCAACACTTATTGCTAATTCTGCCGCAGCTGCTCATTAAACCGCACTTCAGTTCTCAAATTCACCTGTAAAGAGTTAAGTCTCCCTTAGGGAGGACTTATTATCATCACTTTCCAATCCCTGCTGTGCTAAGATTAATGGTACCATCTGAGGAAAGAAAAGGTCGAAGCCTAGATGCAATATATTGTGTTATCTATATTCATATACAATAATAATCCCTTTCACATGAGTTGATTAATGTGTAATATGTTCAGGTCAGGATTTTAAGGGCAGTAATGGAATCACACGTATCACTGAATGATTTTCAGGTCAGCTTTAAAAAAAAAGAAAAATCTCTAGATGATCAAGATAATGGCCGTGCGATCATACTGTAAATGTCTGTTTTCTTGAAGTCGTCAGACCGTGACTCACGAGGGGCTAGAGAGCAATAAGCACATGAGCCAGCAGTTTGGAAAACAAAAAAATGTGCAGATGTAAGAGTTTTTGGCAGCGGCGTATAACAGGAGTCATCAGCAGCTCAGTGGCTGAAGGGCTGTTTAACAGCAACAGAGCTCCTGAGTGTGCATCATTGACTCGCAAATAAATCCCTGAGAACAGAGCGTACTGTCAGACATTTTCGCATCAATCAAATAAAAATACATTTATAAAGAACTCCCAACATCAAAGTACACCCCGACGCTACCGAGCAGGCGGCGCTGGACAGGCTGTGGATCTTTTGCTGTGGCGCTTAAGTGGCCGACAGAGGAAAACAAAGAGAGAGGAAAGAGCTGATGTGAATGATGGAGAAATGAGTGTAAGCAGCTCTTATAAAAGCAGTTTAAGGACTTCACGGGGAAAAAAAAACAGCAAATAACTAGCAGCTTTGTATTATAACACACATTAAAGTCTTTAATTGGCTGCATGTTTATTGCAGTGAGATGAACTTCTCAACATTTAGATATAATGGCTACAGTGGCAACAAAATTAGAAAGTTAATCATTGCGGCTGAACGTAATGAACCTCCTGGATGCCACGTGAATAAAACGGCCGAGGGGATTTGAGATCTTCTCACAATTTCAAGCTTTACATCTTACCTGGCAAACGAAAAACGTCATTCTTTGAAAAATGCCCGTGAAATAGTATTTCTTCAAAGTCTTTAGCAAATCAAAGTCATAAATATGTAATGAGGAAGGAAATTAGTTTTGCCATTACAGACTCTATTATGCAATATTGTCCCAGAGTAATACTGGTCTGAGAACATCTGAGGGAAGTAGCAGTTCAATTACAATATATTGCCTTTTCATATTGAGCTCCTGCTTTAACAGTGTTTTAGACAATGTTCAGATGTGATATCATGACTAGGCGCAAGCGACTGAGCGCAATCCAGCGACTCTTTGCTTCATTTTCTGTCGGTGAATCTAAACGTTCTCGAGTCAACAAAAACGGTGACCTCGCTGCTGAAAGGAGGCGAAGGAGATGGCAAAGATTTTTGACTGTGTGCGTGTTTAAATTTGAGTTGTGATTTTTCCAAGTCAGATATTAAAAACCGGCATAATTTCGCAGCACAAAACTATCGAATGAAAAAGCAATCACGCAAATCAGTAACGAGGCAAACGATGAGCCATGCGTTTTTTTTTTTACAGTAAGCAAAATACCTGATAAAAAGTGCCTGCGGTATATCGAATGCCCGTGGCACTTGTTTTGTATCAAATATCAGTTTACTATGTAACTTTATTGATAAACCATGCAATATCGAAGCCTCTTAAGATGTGAATGAATCTGAAATCAACAAATAATCCACAGGCATTTATAATAAAACCTGAATAATTGCCCCATCTGTTTCTTGGCAGGAGCCAGAGGCTGTTTCTTTTTCTTTTTTCTTTTCTTCTTTTCCTCCTTTTTTTTCCCTACAAGACACTAGGTCTGTATATCTCAATTTTCAGCACATCTTGGCTGCATTACGCTGTTATACAAATGTGAGAGCACTGAGTAGAAAGGTGGCTTCACTGGGCTGAAAAAGAAGCTGCCTTATTTCACAGAGCCAACTAGGACCAGGCTGGAGGCAACATAAAGCAGGTGATTGACAGCGGAAGGTTTGCAGCGGCACGATGGAGGGAGGCAGAGTAAAAGGAGAGACTGAGTGATGTGAAAAAGCAAAATGTTCCAGTCATAAAACAGCAGGACCTCACAGCTATGCGCATGCTGGTCCCCTGAAGCAGATGTTGACTCCATAGTTTCAATGTGGTGTGCTGCTGGACTGCTGCCAACTGCTTTTTCCAGGTCAACTGAGACCTTATGAGAGCCCCCACCCCCACCCCACTTCCCCTCAACCCACTCACCCACCCACATTCATTTATATCCTGACCCACCAAAAAAAAAAAAGGCTGTATCTCTGACTCAAAGCCCCAAGTGAACTGGGGATTATTTCAACAAGGCACTGCCACAGGGACATAGTCACCAGGTAATTTGTTATCAAAAAGCTGTAACCATTCTGCCTCTGGTGACAAGTGATTCATCCGTCTGAACTCATCCGTCTTGCAGTCTGAGCAGCTGCTTTTGCCGCTGCAATCCTGTGTGCCGAAGAAGCTTACTTTCCTCAGCTGATCCTGCCTGGATAAGCCAGACCTGTAATCCCTGGGAATAAAGTTTGGATGACTTTCCAGTACCAACTTTAAGTAGCAATCTGTTATTAATGTAGCAAAGTGGGAAGTCGGGATTTGGAGGCCAGAGTGACTTTCACGATCACGACCTCTTACAAATGTTGTCTTTAGTTTTGGGGCCAAAATTTGGAAGCACTGACTCAGTGGCTATGGGAGGGGCTATCACAAGACATTCACTGATAATTTGAAGATCAGGCCCACAAATTCTGTCATTTTCTTCCATGGAAATTACAGTATAGTATGACTAGACTGGCTAGATAGCACTATACTTGTGGTAGCCAGATTTATTATAGTTCATGATCTAATTAAACCAACAAATGTAAAACTTCATTCTTAAACATGAATGCCAGCCTTGCTCTGGGCCTAGACTCCAAGTGAGGAGCAACAATGAAAAAAGGGTCCATCATCATTTCACACCAACAGCCACGCCACTACATGTCGAAAATATAAACCTTCTGTGACAAAGTTTTGATAAAATACTAATCCTTGCAAAGGAATTATAATGGTGACCTGTCCAGGCATCCCTGCCTCTCACCCAATGACAACTGGGACAGACTCCAGCCCACCCATGACCCTGAACTGGATATGCAGCTAAGAAAATGAGTGGATAAGAATGGTTAAACTCAAAATGCTTATTACATTTGTCCATTTTCACAGCACAGCTCAACATTATGCAGTCATCTTCATCTTGCCATCTCTGTTTTATGCTCTGCTTTACTTTCTGTCCTGCCATTAAGTATCACTGCTCACCCCCAGCCCCTTTTGCTTGCTCACCCTCCCACTTCCTGCTCATCGACCTGTTTCTTCAATCCTCAAGTGCCCTGATGTCCTGCTTTCCAACCACCTCTTGCTTCATTTTGCTTTCTTTCTGTCTTACCTTAGATCTATTACCCTCCCCATTTCATCATCCTTCTGCAGGATGCTTTGGCCAATCTGCCCTACATGTCCCACTCTCCCTAAGTCCACGTTGCCTAGCTAAAGTAAACCTTATAACTATGCCAAGTTACTGTACACAAAAGCACTTGATCAACCAGTACTTGTTTATTAGTGCATGCATTCTGCTACTGTATTTGTAAACACATAGTGATATTTATATTGTATTTATTTAATTTAATAATTAGATTCAAATAAGGTGTTTTCCTCTGCAGACTGAATAAGAGCAGCTGTCCATCTGTCATCTGCTTAAAAAGCTGTTTTTTCCCCACAAAATCCTATGAAAGTGGTCCAAAGTGGTAACAACGTTTGAGCCTGTCCTCAAGCATTACGTCATACAGTAAGATCATGTATAGGAATGACAAAACTAGATGGTCATTGATCTTGAGTCCCATCCATAGACTGTATTTTAAAAGTTCACGCAGCCACCTTGACAACATCATCATCATCTTCCTTTTTTAAAAGCAAGGGTTGGATCTGACAATGAAACTGAGGAAAATGCATGCTTAGACACAAGGTTTCCATGCCTTAAAGCATACCCGCCTTTATGATATGTGTTGAGCTAAATGAAAATCATTCTGTATTGAGTAAGGCTTTAAACTAGTGAATGAGACATGAACGCATGAGAAATAATTTAACTGAGGTATTAAATTAAGTGAGCAGGAGAGTCATTTTTCCATAGACTTCTATACAAATGGACTTCTTTTTGCAGGCAGAAGAGTCACCCCCTGCTGGCCACTTGACAGAATGCAGGCTTAAGGTATTTCTGCCTTGGCTTCACTTAGCTAA
>JAVDPK010000612.1:147186-166617 GCA_034780415.1 Cichlasoma orientale
AAAGTAAAAATACTCAAAAATTGTACTTAAGTACAGTACTCAAGTAAATTTACTCCGTTACTGTCCACCACTGCAGAAGAGTCACCCCCTGCTGGCCACTTGACAGAATGCAGGCTTAAGGTATTTCTGCCTTGGCTTCACTTAGCTAAGATCCACTGTAACTAAACAGCTGCTTCTTTTTCATGAATATTTACAAGAATGGGAACTCCAAAACCTCCATCCAATACTATAACATAAAATATTGCCTTGCCAAAGTGTGTATAAACCATATGACAATGTAAGTAAACAAAAATTTACAAATTTGCCAGTCACACCGCTAAATAATTTAGCTTAGGACTGACTCCTTCCATCAGCAGCATCACTGCGGGCTGAAATCACAGAGATATCGCTGGGTGTGAATATGCAGACTGTGCAACAGAGAGATGAGAGATGAGAGATGAGAGATGAGAGATGAGAAGACCTCTCATCACTAGGGGAAAATCCAACCTCACATGGGGGTGAAGCGTGTGGGTGACCGAGTGTTACACTTTGTTTATGTGTGCATATGTAGTACTAAAATTTTTTTTTTGGGTTTTTTTTTTGCCTGTGTAGGTTGATGTCTATTGCTGCACAGCTCACACAGATTAAACAAACTGGCTGACACACCACCTACCTTAGATCATCTCTCGATAGTGTGTGTAAACCAGCCCAGGCCAGCCATATGTTTGACAACCTCCCCCTCTGCTGTTTAACACTAAGCTGGATCCCTGACAGATGTTCCGGCTGTTTTTAAGATGCCCATATTATCTTATCATGCTCTGTATAAACAGCAGACTGTGACCCTTCTCTTTAGGAATTATAAAATTTGCATTGGTATTAAACCCGTAAATAACCCTATGATTTATTAACAATGTTTTTCTTTGTATATCCATCTAATAAGTAACATATTTGTTGATTTTTTAAATTAATTTTACCCAGCATGCTATTTTTTTTTAGAAAATATGTTCAGCCAATTAATCCACCAAACCAAAGACTTCCACCTTAAGAAGAAGCCTCTAATCTGTTCTAATAAGGCATGCACAGATGGGAAATCATTTTAAACAGATCGAGTATGCATTTTTACTATATTAAACGTAAAGCAGTCAGACAGTAAGTAGCCGGTGGTTCAGTGATATGTTCCTTCCAGCCTGATGAGCTGGATACATTTACTTGCTTTTAGTGGTTTGTAACTTTACAGTATGAGCTCTAGGTACTAAAAAAAAAGCATCTTTTATCTTTTGCGGGACGGCTCAGTGTTAATACCAAATCCCACAAAAGCTCTTAGCTAAAAATCCTGTAAAGCTTACTTAGCATGAATCTATTTGATCTTACAGAGAGATAATAGACTACAAAGATCACATCTGAAGGAACAGGGAATTTATTTTGATGATTTGGTTTTATTGTATCTAGGCGACTACAGTTATGTGTAACCTTAAAGAGTCCTGTAGAGGGTGTCTTCATTTTCCCTACCTCCAGGATAGATGCCTCTTATTCCATTTGTTCTGAGGATTCAAGCTTCGTTTCCTGCGTCCCACTGCCCCCTCTGTGTCAGACACATCAGGCAGAGAACATCTGGGTGTTTTCATTAGACCTAGTGTGGCTTGGTCTGAAGGACAGAAGAGATAAATGCAAATATATAAACTAATGCAAATATACACCATAGTCAGTTTTAGAGAAAACAAAGTAGCTAGCGTATAAATGCATTTTATGCTTATGTATCTAGTGCATGTATAAAGACATCTGATCCATCACGGTTCAACATCTGTTTGAAAACGAATGCTTCAGTAGATGTGACTCATGCAACACTGTATGTGCTGAATGAGCAGCAGGCTATGAGAAACAATTTAGCCCAAAACTTATACCTGTTCTCTGAATCCCCTTTCAGACATTTACCCTGGTAACTTTTCAGTAAAAGTCGTGATGGCAAACCTACTACGTCAGACCTAACCTTTTAGCACAGTCATAATCTGCATCGCCAAAGATCTGTACAGCCTTTTGGCCACTTTAAGCAACAGAGGCTGTTCAGATCCAGAGCCAAAAGGCTGGAGATCCAGGAGGAGGCTTTGTCAGAGAAGTTTTGAGCCCCATTTCTCTTTTTTTAACACACCACAGCAGCATTTCCACACAGCGATGGGACACTAAAATGGGTTGTGCAGATACCTTACCCATCTGTTTAATCTTGCAAGTATAGGAAACGCCGTGTCTCTAGGGCTATATCTGATAAAGTAGACGGTATCTGCGAATGAAACTGTGAGGCACATTAAATTAAACGTAAGCTATATCCGAATAACAGAATGCTGCAGTGTTACCAAACTTATGAAGCCGGTATTGTTATGTAGCTTTCTTTTTTTAGAACACCGACTTCATCTTCATTTTTATTTATGTTGATTTATTTTTTTAAGTAAGTAAAGTAAGTAAATTTCTTTTAGCACCTTTAAAACCAAAGTGCTTCACAATAAAATAAAAAGTTCCTACACACATTCACAGTAACCTATCTTCCAACCACAGTTCCAGAGATCAGCACTTTCCAAATATTGCTTTTTTATTTAAAAACTGTCACAGCTGATGCTCGTCTGAGGTCACTCAGAAAACCATCTGGACCCTGAGTCTGTAATAAAGATTGATTGTATCCCATGACAGAAAAGAGTTTAAGATCTCTCACATCCACAATGATTCCTGGAGTGCCCCCTATAGAAGCAGAAAAAGTCTCGCGCCACACCCTGCATCACAAACAATACTGAATTTTATTAAATTAAATGTAAAGCATCAGCAAAATCTTTTTTTGTTTCATTTTTGTTCAACCTAGCGTCACACTGCTCTTGAGCTGGTTGCGTGCACCTCATTTGCAGTAGCTCCATGCGCCACAGTTTGCAAAACACCACTTTAGGCTATCAGATCTTTCACTTACAGTATCCTGATTTCTACCTTCTATATTTGTATATCTGTGAGGGAGTAGTCCTGTAAAGAATTTTGTTTGTAGAGGAGAATTGCAGTCTGTGTGAGTAAGAGAGATGGCCAATATGCACCGCGGGAAACGATGAGCGCAGCGCATGAGAAAGAACTGTAAAACCCACACTAATCAATATACTGCTCTGCTTCAGACACACCAGTGTTATCAATCACATGCAGTACAGTAGGCACATAGCAGTACCGTAATTCCGTTTTGTGTGGTGTGACAGCAAGCATGATTTATGCTTACAAGGTGTCTCATGCCGTGGAGACAGCTGCGCAATCTAATACTTTTCAATACACAAGGACTGAAGTAAAAGCTACCTTTTTATTGTTTGGCGGTTATTGTGTCACGGTGATATTGATTAGGCTCTTTTGCTTTTCTGCTGGTAGGATAGCATTCTGTAGTAAAACATAGCTTATATTTTCCTCCGCAGGCGTTATATATGCTCTTATATATGCTGTAGTCACACAGTGAACATACAGTTGTGCTCAAAAGATTACATACGCTCATCATGGGCATGAATGTCACGGTGATTGTGGGCTTTTAATGATTTCTTTGAACTGTTCTTTTTCCAGGCTGGAAATCTTTAAGGACTTTAAAAAACAACAACAATTGGGTGCATAAGTGTGAATGTATTTTGATTTTTCTCTAATCCACACAGGGTCAAAAGTATACATGCACACTAATATTTTGGTCAAATATCCCTAACCAAGTTGCACCTGGACCAGATTTGTGCAAATGTAGCAGTACCACTGGCAGCAAAACAGCCCCAGGGCACGATGCTATCACTATAATACTTGACAGTTGGTACAGTGCCTCAACTTTACTCCACCAAACATGCATCTTGCAATTGTGGCCAAATAGCTCAATCTTTGTCTCCTCTGACCAAAAGAATTTTCTCCAGAAGGCATTCGGCTTGTCCGTGTGGATTTTCTTAATTCTTCAACTTCACCTCAAATCAACAGCTAGACAGCTGAAACTTGGACACAGGACAAAAACACATCAAAGCGAGTTTTAGAACGGATAAAGCAGGCTACCCAGACCTCAACCCTATTGAAAATTCTTGGACTGTGCTTAAAAACAAGGTCTGTGCCAGGAAACCAACAAATTTAATTCTGCCAAGATGAGTGCTCAAATATCCAGCTAGAATTATGACAGAGCTTGTTGATGGCTACCAAAAACATCTGGTCGAGGTGCAACTTCGTGTAAAGCCTTCCAATCAACCCAGCCACATACCCAAAACTCCAGTCTCCTTTAGCCCTCCAAACTTCTGCATGGCTTTAATGGCCTTGGTCAGAGCCTCCTTGGTCTGAAGCTGGCCAGTCACAGGATCAGGTGGCGGAAGGTACCCAAACTTACTCAGCCAGTCCTGGAACAGAAACAGAAGACAGAGTTTAATAGTCACTCCAGACATCTGAAAAATCTCAAGTGTCCTAAAGCTGTTGAGACAGTCATCAGATTATCTCTACTGAGTCTTATTTGTATGTTCAGGATAAAAAGGAGCTTTGTGTTTCTGTGCAACTGCGTGTGTCTAAAATTACACCAACAACCATTTAAAAATGTCTTTCTCTTAATGGAAAATTAAATACCATTTTTCAGCAGTTGCTGATATTGTATGACACTTGAAAGGAAGAGAGCAATCATTAATGTTTTAGTAATACCCAAGCTTTCCCTTCTCTGACTAAATAACAGCAGAGGTCTGCTGTGAAAACGCATTTAAATGTTGTGTAACCTACATCAATTAAGCCATTATTTTCATACAAAACAAATGCAATCACAATATTACTGAGGAATTTTATGCTTCTGCATCGTAATCTATACACTTTGTTTTTGTAAGCATAAATTAGCAACATGTATAACAACTCAATATACTCTTTTTTCCCCCTGTTTTAACCCATCATAACAGAAAAAAGCAGTAGTTAAAAAAAATGACAGCTGCTCAGGTTCAGCTGTTCTCTCAGCAAGCGCTGACAATGAGCCAGTCAGCACAATATCAGGGGTCCTGGACGTTGCTTATCTAAATGGAATGTGGTCATTTAAAAAAATATAAATGCTTTTATTACAGGCCAAAACATCTGCTGTAAAAGGCCTCTAACACGATCATTAAAACAAAAGAAACACCTGGCTTCTAGCCATCATTCGCATTATGTGTTTTTCCTGCTGTGAAATGTCCAGATACTATTCATCTGTGTCATTCCAGCATCAGTTAAGGCTTGATTATTTCTGCATTTCCTTGCAAATTTATTGTCTCAAGTTGCATTGACTGGAATTGTGTATTATGAATGGCAGTTCAAAACAGGGTGGGGATAATGCGGCTAATTGTCTTAACTGTATAAGATGTTGCTAATTAATAGAGATATTTAATTCACATAAGCTCTGCCAATTTGATTATGAAAACTATTAATTACCTCAAGGTTATTTTTTCACTTTGTGTCACTTATCATGAGCTTAAATTACAGTTAAATCCGTCCTCTTTCTTGTTCTAATTGTTTCTGGCCATGTCTGTCAGTACTTCGCTCTCAGCTATCTATTTCAGCTCCAACCCTGACGTGCTGGGTGGTCTGACAGTTCTGTTCTTTAACTGTTTTAATGATTAGATCATAACTCATCAGAAATAAGAGCCATAGCAAGGCAACCATTCCCACTGGTAAAAATCCCATTAGCTAAACACTAACACTTCTATTCATGATATTTGCCCCCTCAGTATGTTATATACTTAGACAACACTAATGGCTATTTATTTTCAGATTTTTATTTCTCAGTAGTGAGCATACCAAATTGTGCATTAAAAAAAATTCTGAATTTTGCCTTTTTTGTCTATTAATGGAAGTCCAACAAAGTGTAGTGAAAAGATTCCTCTTGCAGCCGCAAGTAAAACAGAGCATAAAGTCTAGAGCCTGACTGATATAAGATTTTAAGACTGATACCGATTTTTGGTGATTTAAAAAATCCGATATTCCAATTTTTTTTTTCAGCCACACAAAAAATAAATGGATTTCCCTAACATTTGTTCTGTGTTATTTAATTTACACATTAATGTTCTGCCTGCCTCTGCTCCGGTCAGCCCTTCCAACAGGATGCAGAGTGCCCTCTGGTGGACAAAGTATGCAACATTAACACTCAAAACCGTTGAAGGGTGTTTCTTCAAATTTTCATTTATGGGCCAATATGAATGTCGATACCAGTAGACTGGCAAATAGCTAATATCAGCCAAAAATATTATCCTGCTAATAAATCGGTCGGGCTCTAATGAAATCACAGTAAAAAATGTGTTTGAACACACTGGCTACTCAAAAAAGCCTTTCCCATATTTGAAGAAACAAGATGATGTTTATCTGTTTGCTTCCAGTGTGTGAATGCATCCTAAGTTTATATCCTACCTTATCCTTATGAGCACATTAAAATATAGAGCAGTGTATAAATGCTACCTTATATTTTAATGTCCTAGCAAATGTCAGGCAGACAGGCCTCTTTTCCTTTACTAATAAAACTGAAGTAACTGTGTGTGATTATGGTGCTTTTAACATCTGTGTTCATGCCAGATGGTTCCACCTGGATATAAAAGGATGTTGAGGGCAGATTTATGATTGAGACATAATGCTCACTTTTGTAAAGGTTAGAAAGAAAATACATATTTAAAGAAAGTGCTGATTCAGAATACTGAATGGCTTCAGCCTGATAGTTGACACATAATGTATGTGTGTGGTCTGGGTGAAAGGAATTGAGATTCTGGGGCAGGTATTGCTGAGCAGGAGGTTCTAGATAAGCACTTTAAAGTTCAAAAGCAAACCGGCCCACCTTTCAGTGACTGAAGAAAATGTCAGCGTATTCAATGTTCTGGCAGGACGCACAGAAAAAAAAAATAATGATATAAGACTGTATTGTTGTTACATTTGAGCCAGTGTGAGTCTCGCCAACCAGAGCACAAGGTCAGGTACATAATAACACCACTATATATATTCAGCAACTTGCTCAAGGTCCACCTTACTAATACTTAAACCTAGCACATACGGTAACAGGATGACTTTACTGCACACCACCCTACAACTGCTATATGGAAGCACTATAGATGTGCTTATGTTTAAAAAAATAAGAAAAAAAAAAACATGGCTGTAGAAGTGTTTCGCCTTGTAAGCACTACTAGACCTTTTGGCTATGCTTTCTGAGCACAAGTTGTCTGAACCACTGTAAGAGCATCAATCAAAAGTGTTAACTTTGCAGCAAAAGGCCAAGGCAATATGTGTAGCACATTTCACACTTAAGCAGTTCAGTGTGCATTAAGTAATCGCAGAAATGCATTAGAGCGTTTATGGACCTACTGAAGAGGAAAATGAGCAGAAATCAAATCAAATAAAACAAGAGCAGGAAAAATAATAGCAATTTGGGTGAATATAATTAGATTTTTTTTTTTTATAAAGTTTATGACAGACTCCTGAAACGCAGTTTTTCGCTTTCAGTTTATAACATGTAATGCATTTTTTAATATTCCTCATTGTGGCAGCCAAAAACAACTGTAAGATACTCCTACTGTGAAGGTACTTGCAATAAGTGCTAGGTAGTCAAATAAATGACACCAAAAGCCACATTTGATTACACTAGAACACACTAGAAGAGAGAAGCCTTGCAGGGAAAGAAAACCTTATATATGACGAAATAAATGAGGCCGCCCATATGAGTTTATTCTCCCTAAATCTGTGATTAGCTGTAGCACGAGGGGCTGATGCAGATGGCAGAGGCTCTACTGTTCTTTAATCGTGCATTATTAAAAAACGCAGACATAAAGAAGCAACGGCACAAAACAATGTCTACATTCCCATATTCTTTGTCTCAAATGAAAAACACACACACAAAAAGCATAAAACGCACTCTGCCAAGCCCGCTGCCATTTTATTGGGCTCTTTGTCTGAACAATCTGGTTTTTGTAGTCTTACAGTTGCTCCGCTGTGGGTGGCATGAAAGTTTCAGTTCTGGAAATTTCTCGTCTGTGTTGTATGAGGAGAAGAAAAGGAAGTTAAGGACCAAATAAAGAGCTGGTTCCAAAGGTTCTTGTTTGAAATTTATTTCAAGGTTATGTAAGAGATGAAAATAGAGGAATTGTACTTGACACATCAGTTTGTGCAGACATGTAGACGCCTGTTCTTACATTTGGCCTCTCAGTATATTGCTCTATTGCTAAATAATGTCAAAAAATTCAAAGCAGTAATTTCAAGTAATAGAAACATGTACGCTGCATTGCCAAAAGTATTCACTCACCCATCCAAATAATTGAATTCAGGTGTTCCAATCACTTCCATGGCCACAGGTGTATAAAACCAAGCATGTAGGCATGCAGACTGCTTCTACAAACATTTGTGAAAGAACGGGTCGCTCTCAGGAGCTCAGTATGAATTCCAGTGTGGTACCGTGATAGGATGTGCAACAGCCCCAGTCATGAAATTTCCTCACTACTGAATATTCCACAGTCACAAACACAACAAACAACAGTCTTCATCTTTAGTGTTGCAGCTGTTGATGACAGTGGTTTGATTTATAATAATGCAATTAATCTGCAAAATACTAAGTACTCAAAGCTTTAAAATTAATAGTATGGAGTTCAAGGTGCAATAATTGCAAAATATAGTGGGGTAAAAGCAGTGTAGACGTACATGACACCTCAGTAAATTACCAGAGCAAATATACTCAGTTACATTCCTACTGGTCATATCCGTGCTCTCATGTAATACTGATGGAGACTGTAATATTAAGAGTACTTTAGAACAATAACTTTGGTGGGGGGTGGGAGCACCAGGACCAATCATATTTCAGGAGGACCTAGTGCCACCTCATGCCCCTCCCTTCTGAACAGGCCCCTGGACTCTATGTCATTAATATTGATTTTTTTGGACCTGATAACCCAAAGGTTTTGGTGCTTTATTGATATACAAAGCAGCACTGTTAACTGTTCACTATTACTTAACTAATACAGGCATTAGCTTCAACGCTACAATGTTTTTTTTTTTTTTATCTGTGATCAACGACATCTTGAAAAAAATTTTTTGTTCAACATTTCTACCGGGAAACATCCATTGCCAGTGTGACCTTTACTAAACAACACAGGAGAGTAAAGACTGCGGACTGTGGAATAAATCTTGAAATTGAAAGGAAAAACAAAACAAAACTAAACCCTTATATTGGTATCATTCAGCAGTGAAGCTGTTTATTACAAAGTGGTACTTCATTTTGTTGTGTGTTTTTAGCCACAGAGCAACATCATTGTCCTATCCTGTCAAGAATCCCAAAATCTGTCATCCATCTCACTGTCAGGGCTGCCTACCAACTGTTCACAAAGGTGACACTGAATGCATGGATCCGCATACGCGAGCAAAACCGTGTGAAGGCCAAATAAGGTTTGAACTTAACACAGCAAAAACACTTAGTAGAGAAATACAGAAAAAAAAGAGAAGGTTGGAAAAAAATTGTAAATGGTGAAAAATGGAGAAAGATAGTGAAATACAGGAGACCACTGATGAAAACAGCCTCTTAAGTCTTAAGATCTACTAATGCTTGAGGGAGCTTTCTGTTGTACAGCCTTGTAAACATCAAACCAAGCCACTGACTGTGATTTCACACACCACAAGAGAGAGAGGGAGTGTGTAAATGTGAGTCATGCATGAGACGCATGAATAAAATTGACCAAAAGGAACGGCAGTAAAAAAAACAGAGATGTGCACACACACAAACACACATAAAGGGCATTCCATGTTACCTATTAGCCTTATTCTATCTGACCGTCCTAAAAATGGATGTTCTTTCCGAATGAGGTAGGAGAGCAGGTCAGGTAAGAGCTGCATCTCCTGATACGTGTTTTAATACCAGCTGTGCAAGTTCAATCCAAAAAAGGAGACTTTTGTAAGTTTTTAGCCAGAACATTTTTATAACTTCCTGCGACCGTTTCACTGCTTTTTCCACCATTAAAACTCGTTTACTGTTCAACAATGTGAATTCAAGCTGAACACAACTGCTTTTGCTCATAAAACTGAGCAAAACAGGCACTTTAAAAGCCAACAATGGCAACGTTTTCTTGTTACTTGTCTCTATTATAGAGTTTAACAATGAAAGTGCAGGCAGAATAATAGCCATTGATGAAAACATTTCCAACAAACAATTTTTTAAAGTGGTCTTGAGTAACAGTTCTCCAGGCTTTCTGAAAGTCTTTGAAATTTTTTCTTTGAACACTGGCCACTCATTTTCGGTCCAGTCCTTTTACCTGATCATTTTCAAAGGAATTTTTTTTTGTTCATTAAGGCACTTAACACTGACCTACAGTATCAATCCTTCAAGGATTAAAAAAAGGCACCTAACTCAGGGGATGAACCCGTGCTTTCTCTACATATAACAGAGAACTTAGCAAAGAAACTCTTTTAAATCGTATCTTTGCTACTGTTTTGTTACTGTTGCAAAAACACATAATTTGTTCCCATTTCTTTAGTTGAATCTAATTTTGCACCAGCAAGGTCCCAAAGAGCTATTAGTCAGAAATTTGACATATCTCAGAATGGTGTGCAGCGTGTCTTTAAAAGAATTTGAGGAAACTGGACAAACTGTGGAGGACCACGGAAGAAGCGGCAGGCCTAAAAAAACTATACAACAGATGAAAACTATCTGAAAGTCGTAGCCTTAAACTTGGCAAAATCCAGCAAAGAACTGACATAGAACCTGAGAGATCCATCTGACCTTCACTTGATCCATCTACTGTTCACTGAAGCTTTATCAGAAATGGTTGAAATGGGAAGGATGGATGTCAAAAAGCCATTCTTAAAGAACAATGAGTGTCTACAGCCATCTGTAAAACACAGTGGAGGTTCTGTCATGATTTGGGGCTGCATTTCAGCCAGCGGTGTTGGAGATCTTTTCAAAATTGATGGAACACAGAAAAGTACCATCAGATTTTGATCCACCACGCAATATCACCTGAGAATGGATCAAAATGTAGCCAACATCCCAAGAAGTTCGGAATATCCCTCAAGAATGATTCCTGAAGACTGCTTAAAGAAAATACAAGAAAACGTTTGAATTTGCTGCACCTATTTTCCCAAAAAATTATAAAGAAATGAGGTGTGGCTCAAGACTTTTGTATAGAACTGCAGATGCCAGCGGGAGTAAATAAAGAGTGCTTACTGACCACAGCACATATTCAACACATGTTCATGTAATTAAATTCCTGTAACTTATTAATTCATTACTGGTTTGTTGGTTTGATTATACACCCTGTGTGGATCATTTTCTTACGACATAGAGCTCTTGTTGTCTGCCCATTAGTTTGTTTTTATGTAAATTATGTTGTTATTGTTGCAGGACTCTGCTGAATAACACAATATGCCATAAAACTCAAATATGATAAGAGCTTCAAGACAACCTGGCTGTACCTTAGCCCTCAGTCTAGTTAATGTTCACCTCCTTCCCTCTTGCTATTTCCCTGTCTCCCCCGCCAACACCGACTCAGTGCTGCTCCTGCATATCTTGACATGAGGTCAGCCGGTGAACATGATTTAAATCAGTTTCCTACAAAACAGAGGCACAGGGGAAAGAATAGAAACAGAGTTGGAAGAAAAAAAAAGGTAAACTGATGAGAACACAGCAGCAAGTTAGCAAGAGCACTTAAGAGACACTAACATAAAGCTGATCTTGTCAGCTTGTCCTTATCACTCTCAGGTCAAGATGAACAAAAGAAAGATTAGAGTTTAGCCAAAAACAGCATGGGCGTGTCAGACAGACAAGTTAGAGATTAATGTAATGTTGCACGGTTTAAAGAAAACAAATGGCAGGACATACTTCAGGAGCTCAAGGGAAGCATACATTCACGGTGAGAGGTACAATATGTGGGAAAGGCTGTATTTAGATTACCTTATGGTGGAAGCACTCGCAGGGCTGTGTTACTTAAAAAAAATAAAATGTCATATATTTGCAGGAAAGGGCAGCGCACATTAAGTCCCTTGGAAAATCCTTCTGCATTTGTTGTGCAGTGCGTTGTGTGGTTTCCTGACATATAGGCACTTTTTGTGGGATTTGTATCTGCCTCCTAATGAGACTCTTTGATCTCCCAGAGTTGTTTTAATCTAGAAATGAAGCTGTACAGAGGAACTTTTGCAACAACACAGTGGAGATGAAAGAAGAACTACGTAACTGCACACAGACTCAATATATTAAACAGAGAAGCTTTCAGAAACAGATTGGTAAACACAAAAAAATTGTTTTTTTTTTCTTGTGTCATCATCAATCCTTTTCATAATCCAATTTACCGATTCCCCTCGCACAGTAGGCCTTCCCAATTTTCCCATTCACATGAAATGAAAACACTATCTTTTGTTATTTATGTTCCAGATCAAGAAGTCAAGCAATGATACACAGAATTCAAGCTGATTAGTGAAAGCAGTGAAGGAAATAAAAACAAACAAGCAAAAAAGTAAAACAAAAAACCAAAAAAAAAAAAAAAAGCAATGTGTTCACTGATAATGACTGATTATGTAACATAATTATATTTCCCATTTGTAAGCAAACCATTCACTGATCCACTAAGATGGTACATTGTTAAACACATGCTGCTTTTCACAGGGTAGCAGTAAAACACTGTAGGATCGGAGACAGTATGTTTAGTACAGTGCACTTCTTTACAGTTACACGCAAGGATATAAGCAATCTGAGCATTCAGGAACATGCTGTGAAAATTCAGAAGCCCTAAGAGGTAACATCACGGTCGTCTTGCATGTAATTGTTTATTTATCCGGCTCTGAGATGGGTGACTGCATTTCCAATATTATTGCTGTAATACTTTGGGATAATGTGATCTTCCAAGAAAAACAGGTACATGCAGCACAAACAAAACAAGACGTGCTTTATCAATCAAACCGTGGCAGAACTGTGATTTTGACTTGTATTTCTTTTCTTTTGCTTTTTGGATGCGACTACTGTAGCTGTCACCTTACCTACCTTTTCCTTTTCTCTCTTTTTTTTTAGCTGGGAATTTCTGTCGTAATCAACAGAGAATATTCAAGGATTTTTACAACTGCAAAGTTGTCTGACAAAATAACCATACACAGAAATGAAAGATCATGAATATGCTGTGATTTCAGCTACATTTACACGTGGAGTTTTATAAAATGGAAATAGAAAAAAAAAAGAGAGAGAGTGAGATAGGTGTAGCTAGGGAGGTAGAGCAAGACACTCAATCAAGAAACAAAGTTGCTGAGTTCCTGCAATGGGGTGAACTGAATTATGATGATCAATGTGGGGCAGCCAAGCTGAGACTGTATATTTTTCCACATTTAATGAATATGTAAATCCCTAAAATGAAAACCAATATCTAACCTGCGAAGTAACCCGAGTAGTCAGATATTACAGCCATAATGTGACGCACTTAGTTCAGTTTGACCCCATAATTTTTTGGACAAGGACACATTGTTTCAATATGCCCTCCAATCCCAACGATAACATCAGTCATATGAGTGTTTTCTACAATGCATGTTGTAGAAAACACTTTGAGTGTACAGTAGATAAGCATGATATACGAACCAGTCTATCTATTTGTTGTTTAAGCTTTTCCTGTGGCATCTAATGCCGTTTAGTCCCCATACACTTTTCAGAAATCTTAGAAAATCCATATTTACACATTTCTTCAGGATTTGCAGGAGAAAATCAAACACGTTATTCACACAGCCTTTCGTGTACGACAGCTAAAGTCGGGTAATTTTAAAACGTAGCTAGTGGTCGTAAAACATGGCTGCAAAAACAACCTATGGGAACCTATGGGGTTGTTTTTTAAAGGACAGGCTCCATTGTTTATAGTTGGACGGTAAATCAAAAAATAAAGATGCGACTTCAAGGAGTTTAAAAAAAATTATTGCATTAACTGTTTAGGACTTACGGCCATTTTTATACATAATCTTCCATTTTCAGAGGCTCAAAAGTAATTGGACTAACTAACATCATTTTAAATTTGAGGATTGATTCGAATATTTGGATGAAAATCCCTGAACATAAGCCATGAACATCACCAAATGCTGCATTTCCTCCCTTGAGATGCTCTGCTGGCCGGGCCCTTCCTGCAGCCACCTTCAGTTGCTGCTTGTGTGCAGGTCTCCGGCATTCAGTTTTATATTCAGTAACTGAAAAGCATGCTCTATTGGGCTCAGATTGAGTGACTTATTTGGCCATTCAAGAACATCCCATTTCTTCGACTTGAGAATTTTTTTTTTTTAGGTTTTCTGGCAGCTCACCTTCCTGCTTTTGAATGTAACCACTGATTTGCGCCTTGTTGTGATATGCCTACATCCTGAAGTTATTTTCTTGTCTTAGTTAGAGGTTGCAAACCATGGAAATAATTCTATCTTCCACCTTAGCTGTCTTCTGTTGTCCTTTAGGCCTTTTAGTGCTGCTGGGCTGGCCAGTGCATTCATTCTTTTTAAGAAGGTATCACTCTGTTGATTTGGCCACTCTGAACATTTTTGCTGTCTCTTTCATAAGTTTGTTTTTTTCAGCCTAATGGCCTCCTTCACTATCATCTACATGTCTTTGGACTTTATATTGAGAATTCCAGTAAAAAGACACCAAATGCATGTTCAACACTTGAAATAAACTATATCAGCTTTAATTCTCATGGAATAACAAGGGAACAGGCGTCACCTGGCCATAAAAATGTCAGTCAATTATCCAATTACCTTCGAGCCTCTGTAAACTGGGATACTATGACTGAAAATTGCTGTAATTCCTAAACAGTTAATGCAAAACTTTTGTTAAACCCTTTGAATTAAGAAACCCTGCACTTTAATCACAATTTGACTGTTTCATTTAAAATTCACCGTGGAGGCAAAATTACAAAAAATATTTAATTGTCTAAAAACACTTTTTACAGTGTAAATGGTTCATGTATTATAACGTTAAATTTACATGTTCATAAGTTAAAGCCGTGTTTCCCATTTCCAGGGTCAAAGCCTCCAGAAGGCTGCACAGTATTTTACACCCTGCTGAAGATTAAATGCCACAAAATGTGTCTATGCCAGCCATGTGATATTATAGTCTCTTTTTAAAATTTCAAATTCAGGACTCAGAGCAACTCAGATTGCAAGATTAAAGTCTGGTTGCAAGATAAAAATGAAAGGTCACAAGATGATTATCACCACACAGTAAGAAATAAGAAAAGGAATTCTCTGCTTATCCTGAAACACTGGATTGTTTGACCTTTGCTACCTTCAAAAAGTATTCAAACGGCACAGTGTGAGATGGGAACAATACTACATATCACATGTGGTGTTATAGGGCGCTGTGAGGGGAGGCTGGTTTGCTTTACAGTGAAAAGTCAGAATGTTAATAACTGTTGCATTACACATAATTCCACTTCTCACCCATTTAAACATTCCACAAAATGCAAAGCAGCAAGTAAGTCACCAGAGTGTAACACAATGCTGAAGTATTTGGCACGGCTCCAAAGCACTCCACTGTAGTTTTATTGAATCCACACTTATTTATGTTAAGGGTTGGAAATCCATTCATGCAGTGTTGTCACTTTTGTGCTGCTGAAATTTAATCATTTAGACATTCACACATATCTATTCTTCTCAGGCTCTCTTAGAGACTCTTACAAATTGTCATTAGGTCTTAAAGTAAATATTAAATCATCTGAGGCTCTGCTTGTTCTTTTTCTTGCTACCTTATCTGTGCAATAAAATGTATTTGCTCTGAAGTTCTGGAACCCTGTCACTGTAATCCAGTCAACAGCACAAGGGTAACACAATGCAAATGGAAGGCATTTCTTGTTTAATATCATGTCTCCATTTCTTGCTTTGCTCCATTTTTCTATTTCTGTTTCTTTTTCTTCTAATTTTCACTTTTATTCTTTGCATGTTTGGACACTGCCCGTTTGTAAGAGCGATGTTCCACAGACACAAAAATACACAAAGTGGACACTGAGACAAAACGACAGAGGCACTCTGTATTTATCTCAGCTACATTCCGCCAGCCTCCTGTTACAGATTAAAGTCATTCCAACATCATATAATACATCCTGTCAGATGGGATGAATCCACTTACTGATTCCACTAAAGGTCAATATCCATTCCCCTTAGCCGGTATATAAAGCTCAGGCTGTTTCATCCTTCTGCTTCTGAGCTCCTCCATCTGACAGAACCTCCCTGTTTTCCCCTGATGAACAACTTATTGACAAGAGATGAGTCATCGGGAGGTGCTTAACCCCACAAACTCACTGTCTCTCAATTTTTGGTGAAGTAGCCGGGGCCACTTTAGAGTTTACATTTTTCTTTAATGCCCCAGGGACATTGGTGGACCTTTATTTTCTTCTCCGCTAAAAGGTTCTGAAGCACTTTAAGAAAATGCTGAACTATAAAGTTTCAGTAGAAAACTGAAGTCTTCATCCATTATATGTTTAAATGGCTGTACTAAACTAAGGTAGTTCAGGAAAACTGCTAAATATCCAGCTTAAGAGTAAAGAAGGTCTTTGCTACCTACTACTGCCACACTTTCCTTGTATTTTAAAGCCTTTTACTGGGATTTTACAGTCTTATAAATTCTGAGAGCTCCTATACACAGACTGTAAATAAAAGATGGATGTCACCCATTGTTAAAAAAATTGTAAAATTCAATGCATGGTTAAAAAAAATACAGAAACACATGAATAAAAAAATTATATGGAAAATTCCTTAATTTTAAAATGGTGTATTGTACTTTATTTTTTAAATTTTTTTCAATGTACTATATGCATTGGGTGTGAGGTCATAAATTAAATGAGAAGTAGGGTCATTTTGTCATAGATTCATATAATCAGAGTTCTTTTCGTACAACCAGGTATCACCCCATGCTGACCAGAATTCATGTTTATGGCACTTCCACACTGGCTTCACTTTTCAGACCAGGACACCTACATCCACCTTTTACATACACTCTGTGCTCCATATCATATAAACTTCAAAGCTAAATCTTGTGACTCAAGATCACACTATATATGTCTCATCATTTCAAATGCTATTTGTCTTGTAAAGGTATGTGTTTACACAACTGTTTCAATGTGGAACCACAAACCTCTGCAGAAATATAAGTGCATTTTTTTTATATTTAAGTATGTTAGCCCTGCAACATACTGGTGAACTGTCCAGGATGCAGCCTTGCCTGTCTCCTTATGATAGTTGGGATAGGCTCCAGCACCCCTTCAACCTTGAGCTGGATAACTGAATGGAACATCGATGGATGTTTAAATTCATAATTTCTTATTGCAAATTGATAACACTGACAGTCCTGAGCTGAACACAAAAATATGTGGATAACCAAAAAAAATACCTACAGTTCTGCCTATAAAAAGCTGCCTTTAAAACATATCTCCTATTACACTAAAAGTCTATAAAGAAAATCCTGCCCCTTTTGTGGCACAACAACCAGAAGCTTTAAGCCAAGCAGATTTCTCTAAACCATTTCTTTCAATAACACCCACAGCAGCAGTGATGCTATCATTCTCCAAAGCAGTTGAGGCAGCTTTCCATTTTATATCTCCAACTTATACTCAAAAATCATTTACTTAAAGCATTAGATTTGGATGACATAACTGGCAGGCAATGACGGCATGTGTGTTGGACTAAGAAGCTCATAAAAACCGCAACCGATGGCAGACACTTTAAGCAAACAGCATTTTCTGTAGAAATGAAAGATTTAGTCTCACCTGTGCAAACGGAGGAGGTGAAAGGAGGATATAATAAATAGAAGGAGAGAGATATTGCAGGTGAGATACAGGGATGGTTGCACAGCCTTAGAAACATGTTTGATCGCAAACAAAAACATTGCTGCTAGATTGCCTGGTAGCAAAAAGGGAGAATTAACTTGAGCCTAGACATCGTGATGTATTTTGCTCACCTGTTTTCTCAGCTCTCACAAACAGGACTTCCTTAGAGAGCCAGATAGTCTTGTCACAGAAAGAGGAACTAGACTAGTACGAAAGAGCCAGACCGCATCTGTTATTTTACACCCAAGGGGATCCGTCTGTTGATGACTGGTTTGACCTTCTTACAAGCCAAAGTTGATGACTTGGTGTGGTGTAAATATCAACTCTGTTGCACTGGTCATCAGTCACTGTAAACAGAAAGCCACCTACATTGACTAGTCCAGCTTCCAATTTAAAAATTGGCTCAGTGAAGAATTTAGTTTCTTTAAAGAACTTAATTTTAAAGCAAAGTTCAGCAGGTGGCAAACCGAGGCATTTAGCCCGATTTGGTATCTTAAAGAGACCTTAAAAAAGCAGCTGGAGATTTCTTGGCTTGGCATATCCAAATGAAAAGGAAATATGCAAATGTGGTATTTTGAAATGCATTTGATCAAATTGTTTAGGAATTTGATCTCTTCACAGAGGCTGGAGCTGAAGAAGACACTTTACCTCAATCCACACCTGTTAGATCAGGATGTGACAGAGGCAGATGATTAATTACTAGCAAAGTCATGTATGTTCTGGAAAAGTGGTGAGTCATATTACAATACACATTAGATGTTTTAGGTTTTATTAGCACAGTGTGAACAATGTTGTTTATCATTTTGTTCCATATTGTGAACAATACATGAAATTAAGTTTCTCATAGATTTTCTGTTTTAAAGTGAGAGTGTGTAAGCTGGCAAAACCGCTGTTTAACAGGTATTTAATATTCTGCGGCTACAAGCAAGGAAATTTTCGGATGCTCACAATATCCCATAGTCCAATTTTAAAACATAGATGTTTTGACAAAATCACTCTATTGTTTGTATGGGGACTGTGTTCACTATTGAATTTTATTCTTATATAAAATTAGCGAGCACTTCAGGAAGTGCATCCCTGTATTCCATGTGAAAAACTGGAGGACGTGCCGTCTGGGAGGTCCGGAAGCCGAGAGCGGCCATGGTATCACGGGAAAACCATCAGAAAAAAAGTTTATAGGTACCACGTCCGCTCTCGGCTTCCGTAGGGAGGGAAACACAGCTATAAACATCTGTATAGAAAATAATAAGTCACATCCATAAAACCGCTGCCAAATCCAGAGAGCTTAAAAGTGTCAGCAATAAATAATTGCTCAACTGAATTAAGTGCTTTATAGAAATATGAGAATAAAATTAAAATAACAAAATAATAAAAAAATTAAATAAAACCATCATTCTTGATTAAATGACCAGATTCAAGAATCAAGAGGAAATTATTATGGATATGGCTTGATTGGTTGTGCTGATAATTTTGAAATTCCTTTGTTCAAAAATTTACTGAAGGCTATTGACTATGAAGACATGCATAGCTTAATTTACATTAACATCAGCAACTTAAATGTGTGTGGGTATATATAATATAAATATAAATATATATAAATATAAATATATATAAATATATATATATATATATAAATATATATACACACACACACACACACACACATATATATATATATATATATATATATATATATATATTA
>JAVDPK010000613.1:0-37760 GCA_034780415.1 Cichlasoma orientale
TTCCTGATCCAGCACACCTGAATCACATGTAGAAGTCATTAGCAGGACTCTGGAGAACTTGACTGCATACCGAGGAGGTGATTCAGGTGTGCTGGATCAGGAACACATCTAAAACCTGCAGGACACAGGCCCTCGAGGCCTGGAGTTGTCCATCCATAAACCAATACTTGATTCACAAGAGAATATAGAAAATGAAGAGGGACTGCTACACTACGCAGCATTCAGATGGTAGGGTCAGAAGTTGACATAACATGAAAGCATGGATCTGTCTGACCAGCGGTTCAGGGTGGTGTGTGTGGGAGATTTTCTTGGCACACTTTGGGCCCTTTAACACCACGGCCTACACCTAATGTGAGTATTGTTGCGGACCATGTCCATCCCTTTATGACCACAGTGAACCCATCGGAAGAGGCTCAAATGGCCTCCACAGTCACCAGATCTTAATCTAATTGAGCAAATTTGAGATGTGGTGTAACAGGACATTTGCATCATGTATGTGCAGTTGACAAATCTACTGTGTGACGCTGTCATGTCAAAATGTACCAAAATCGCTTTGAAATGTTTCCAGCACCTTGCTGAATCTATGCCATGGTGAATTAAGGCAGCTTTGAAGGCAGATGGGGTCCAACCCAGTAGTAGCAGCAAGGTGTACCTAATAATGTGGCCACTTAGTGTGCATGTCTTTAATCCTGACTTGTATAAAAATGGAAATAGGGATGAATATGGATATCAATATATGGGAGAATACAAGCATTAAATATTTGGACAAAAAAAAAACAAATATTTATTGCACAAGGACACAAAATAACCTTTAATTGGTAATTTGCCCATTTAAAGCTGACAGTGAAATTTGGGTTATAATAAAGCCAACCCTAATATTGCACATGCTCAGCCAAAGGTTCAACACAAGATGTCCTCAGATTCTATACAAAAAGTTTCCCTCTGCATCAAAGAAATCATTCCCAACTTGGGCTACAGGAGAGGGCTTTTCCATTTCCATAAACTCTTCAAGTTCTTCTTCTGTCAACACCCGTCCATCCCAGCTCTCTTCATCCTCCTCTGTAAGATCAGCATCAGTAGTGCTGTCTTCTGCTGTTCCGGTCACTGTGGCATCTTCACTAATACCAGCTGTAAAGTGTGTGGGCTGAACAGTAACAGGGGCAGGACTCTTAGCTAGGGAATGTGAGTCATGATCTTGAATCACCCGAGTCTGATTAGCCACAGGGATCAAAGCACCTTCTGTGCTTCCAGATGGGAGTATGGCTGGTGTGCGCCTCTCAGGCAGTTTCAGCCTGTCGTGCTGTGTCCCAGTGCCTGAAGGCAGCACCTGCTGACTCAGTCTAGCCATGACTTTAGCATTCTGCTTGGCTTTTCTTTCAGGAGAGGGGACAAACTTGCTTCGTAGGACTCTAAGAATGGCATCAGGGCTGACAGAGAAACCTTCAGCCAGTTGCTCTACTGTCCACTCCTCTGGCTGATTTTGCTTCAGATATCTGAAAGTTGATTGACATTTCAGTTGATTGAGCTGAATTTAAGAGCTTCTTAGTTTAGTGTCTGGTAAAACTTAACCCATCTCACCTGATCTGTTCAATAGCATCCCAGGTTAACTTCCTCTCTGGAGCTCCTGATGGAGTCATTTGCCTCCTCAGTATGTGATACTTCACAGTCCTCTGTCTTTTTCTCCCTTCGCTGAAAAAAGACAGAGTCATAAAGACAGCATATGTATCTTAATACCACCAGATTTACTAGTTTTACATTGGAATAATCTGTGAACAGTCCAATATAATCTTACTGAATCAAGGCTTGCAGTTTGTCCTCCACGTCGTCCAGCTCAAGCTCTTCATTAGACGTCTCATCGCTGTATCCTGTTCTGTTTGAGCCTCTTTCTGCCTGCACATGGCTCTGTCCCATCCATGGCTTGTTGGCACCTCTGCTTGCAAATCGAGCATTCACTGAAGAACTCACGGATGGAGCACCAAGCCTGGAGAAGAGGGAGAGGACCTGCAAAGACCTGGCCATGCCAGTAAACTACAAGTCGTCCTTTTTCCCCCCTGAGTCTTTATCACTAAAGGAGTCACTCCACTGTCATAATAACACACTCAGGCACGCCACTTGTAGAAGTACTTCCGCAAACACTGGACTCATAGCATAAAATCGGCGCTCTACTGCCAACTAGCGGGACGGAGGTGAAGTTAAATGTCGCTTCACTCAATAAAGGTCGTTATCTGAATCATAACACTGTTTAAATAGCGTGTGTTGCACGTTTCACGGGTACCGATAATAGTTAAATTTTCAGCAATTTAATCACTACACCAGTTAACAAAACAAGACATCCCAGGAGAATCCTGCAAAAACATAAAAATCAAACTAAAGGGCGACATCTGTCGAGGGGATAGGGACTTTGCACGCTGCCTCGCCCCCCTGCTCAAGTGTCACGCAGCTGCGCACCTCTCTCCCAGTCGCCGTTGTTTCATTTGCGCCATTTTGTCCGCTCACTTTGTTGATTGGGTTTTAGCAAGCTGTACTGGAGCCAATCAGAGGGAAACCGGACAGCGAAGATACGGTAAGGGAGTCCCGATTGAAGGCATTGGTAGTTGTCAGCACGGATTGGTTTGTCATGGACCAACCAAATTACTAACCCTACTTAATGCAAAAAACTCAAATTGCAGTTTGACTTCGACCGCTGCGTCCCAAAGACTTCAAAATAGCTTCTCGCTTCTAGTGTTGACCACGGCGAGGAAACATGATCCCCGCTGCTACGCAAGCCTTAAGCTAGCGTTAGCTCCTTAGCTAAAATATCGTTTCTCAAACAAAGAGCGAGTGGATAAAACCACCGTTAGCCCGTCAGCAAACACTGCCTGGTACATTAACGTGAGCTGTAATAAACAAGCCGTCCACAAGAAAATACCGACGTTCAGAGTTTAGCACACAATAAACATCTTTTTGCGCTTTCTAGAATTTACCACGCTTTTTAGCTAGCGGACTGGCGCTAGCTGTGTTAGCTCCCTCACTAATATATCCGGTAAATAAAATTCCCCTTTTAAAGCAGCCCAATTGCTGACAGCTATGTTCTCTAGTGTGGACTCATGCTTCAGCTCTAATTTGCAGACATCGCATTTGACATAGTGCGGCACAAGTGTGTATGAGGGACTATTAAAAGGTTTTATTTAAATATTAAGATTAATGAGTTGACAGTGATGTCAGTTAAAAAGAGCCTTTTTGTCCTTTGAAAATTAAGGTTTTGTTTGCATATATAAAATGCATAAAAAATAAGCATATAATATTTGCTAATTTGTATGCTGTGTCTTTGCCCCATCAGGTTTTTCACTGTAAAAAGCTATGGAGCAGTACACCACTGCCACCACTACTACTGGAGAGCAGATTGTTGTGCAGACTGCCAATGGACAGATCCAGCAGCAGGTGAGCTTAGGGTTCACAGTTTAATTATGGGTTAAAAAAAGTTTGCCTTACCACCAGATATGAACCAATATGTGGTAAGATTACCAGTAACAGGGCCAACATCAAAAAGATGAAGGGATTCCAGTTGGGTCTTTCCATCTCAAATCATTGTGGGCCTTCTGGTCGACCATCTTCAATTTAACTAAACATTTTATGGTCTAGAGTTTGTATATAACATTAATACTGTGAAATTTTTAGCTTCATATTACCTATAAGATATATTTTTTTGAAAGATGGCCCGTCAACCCCCTTCCAGCATGAAAATTAAGCTGTCCTGTAAAGTCCTATATTTGAGCACTCACTAATAATCTTTACATCGCAAAAGGCAACTAGTGACAATCTCTGAATGGTATATGTTTGTGTTTCACAATAATCCAAAATCAAAAAAAAAAAATGTGGAAGAAATTTTTCATTCAACTTTCATGCTGGGTTAAGCAAATATGACAAGTTGTATCACAAAAACTAAAATATCAGTAGATAGTCTAATCTGAATAGAACAAAATTCTCAAGTTTCCAGATGGTACTCTAATTATAACTGAGAAAATCATTTTGTTAAAAATATGCGTTTTTTTTATTTTCGAGACCCACTCTACCTACCATAATGAGACTTACTGCCTTGGAGTTGTTTTATAATTCAGGAATCATTATTTATATCCAATCTTTGTACCATAAAAGGTTTATACAAATCAGAGAAGGTCAAGTAGATAATGTTCCAAACAATTTAATGTTTTGAGATGGAATGACCCAGTTCCGATCTATTTTCTTGATACTTTCTTGTCTGAGACTTTACTATTACTGTATTATCCTGCCCTGCCTGCAGACACAAGGCACAGTGACGGCTGTGCAGCTGCAAACAGAGGCACCAGTGGTGACGGCCTCAGGCCAGCAGGTGCAGACACTCCAGGTAGTGGTGTCACCGCCGCCCTGTGTCAGTGTCATGACCGTTTCACAGCCTACCAGTTTGCATGCCATAGCCAGGGCTGTGTTTTCATGACCCATCTGTGCTGTTTGGTTCATCATTTCCCTTCCAAGCATGTCTTACAACTGCACGTTCCTCAGCACAGTGTGTTGTGTGTCAGCCTACGGTTTTTGCTTGCGCTCTCATGGCTGTCAAAAGACTGCTGTTTGTTGAAATTGTGTTTGTCTCCTGCTATTTAAAGCAAATTTAGAAAGACAGATGTTCTTGTTCTGATGGCGATGGCTGTGGGGAAAGTACTAGTGCAGCTAGCAGAATAACATTCTGGGGTCTGCATGGATCCACATCCATTACTGGCTGCTACTGTTCATCATAATCCTATATTTTTCTTACTGTTGTGCTGAAAAATGTCAGTGGGTTCCTTTCCCCTGGCATTTTTTTCTGTGATACTGTTGCTGCCACTTGTATGCTGTGGTCACTTCATAGATGTGCAATGGAACATCAATACTTGCCAAGTTGCACACATGAATGCAAATTAATTTTATTGGCATCTTGACCACAAAAGTGTGTGAAGCAAATTCATTTCTTGTAAGCTCGTGTTCAGTAGCAGTATGCCTGTAAATGCAAAACCTAAATGCTAAATACAGAGGGTTTGTATTTTTTGCAACTGTAGCCTAACCTGATGAGAAAAATGGCTACAAATCTGAGACACATTGGCTCCAGAAACAATCTGCTATATAACTGTATGCTTTCATGTTTGTTTATTAGGAAACAGAAAACATGAGAGAAAATCAGCAGGTGCTTTTATCCACAATGTAGTGTCCTGGTTGTTTCTGAGTTGACGTTACCTGCATGCAGCTCTGCAAGTCATTTCTAAGAGATATTGTGAGAAACACTGTCCGTGCTGCTATAATAGCTGTGTGAATCTCTCTGTAGGTCCAGGGGCAGCCCCTGATGGTTCAGGTGAGTGGTGGGCAGCTCATCACATCATCAGGGCAACCGATCATGGTGCAGGCCATGTCAGGGGGTCAGGGTCAAACCATAATGCAGGTCCCTGTATCAGGAGCTCAGGGCCTACAGCAGGTAAGGTTTCTAATAAAAAATTACCACATTTATTTTTGAAGCCACAGTGTTTTCTCTGGAATAATGTTAATGGTAAACTATTTAACATAGTACAGATTTGGAAGTAAAGGCTGGGTGCAATAATGAAGTTTGAGAAGTACTTTGTAACTGAGTTTTTTTTTTCATGATAAGTTCCTGTTGACATTTTTTAATATTTATGTAAGAATAATTTCATTGCTAGGTAGAATCAAGACGAATTATTCATTTTTGAAGGCATTTTTAGTCATTGGATCCATGTTATTGAATTCACTATCATATTGATCAATAATCCAATTACCCACTGTTGATGTTTTTGTGCCTGTGTGTAGATCCAGCTGGTTCAGCCAGGTCAAATCCAGTTGCAAGGTGGTCAGACTTTGCAGCTGCAGGGCCAGCAGGGTCAGCCTCAGCAGATCATCATCCAGCAGCCCCAGACAGGCATCACAGCTGGACAGAACCAAGTACTAAATTTTGAAATGTTTTTAAAAAAAATACCCCACCATCATATTGCAAAACAATGTATATTGAGTCATTAAATCATTGTTAAGTTATGTAAATTTATTTTATTTTTTCCCCCTCCCCATCAAGGGGCAGCAGATCAGCGTGCAGGGCCAACAAGTGGCACAGACAGCTGATGGACAGACCATCGTCTACCAGCCTGTCAATGCAGATGGTACTGTCTTGCAGCAGGGTAAACTAAGCTATCTTACACTTTTAGTGTTTGCCTTCTGCTTTCTAGACCTTTAAAATAGGAGCATGGTTGAGTTGTCATATTCAAAAGTTCTGTGATGATTATCTGTTTGCAGGAATGATCACAATTCCAGCTGCCAGCTTGGCAGGTGCCCAGATTGTACAAGCAGGGGGTGCCAACACCAACACCACCAACAGCGGCCAAGGCACTGTGACCGTCACCCTGCCCGTCTCTGGCAACATGGTCAATGCAGGTGGAATGGTCATGGTAAGACCCTGTGCAGAGGTACCCAGCACCTTATTACTTAAAAAAAAAAAAAAAAAAAAAAAATCTAGATTCTCACATGGGTGTGTGGTAAAGGTCACAGGCTTAAACATTTTTTGTATCATCACTGGTGTTTTCATTGTTTAATTTTAATAATATCTCAGCTTATTAAACCCTAAACTGAACACTGCCAGGTTTGTTTAAACCCCCTGTACACCTGTGGTACTTCCAAACAAGTATTTTTTTTTTTTTTTTTTTGAATAAGAACTCTTCCAAGACAGTATTCATCTTATATTGGAGTTATTTTAAATGTGTGTTTTTATTCAAATGCCATTCATTTCATGAAGACTAATAATATTTCGGTTTCAGTCTTTCTGACTTGCTGCTTATGATGCCTGGAAAAAAAAAAACATAAATAAGATTGACCATCTGATACTATGCTGTATCTGATCGATACAGCATAGTATCCCGATATTTTTCGTGGCAATATTGTATTGATACAGGCACACCAAATACTGATATTTTATTAAATAAATTAAAATACTCTGTACTACTTAGTGACAATATTATGGTATGCGTGACAATCTCATATTTCAGCAAAAATTACTGACAAAGTTTAATTTTGAGGACGTAATTTGCAGTTTCAAAAAGGTGAAAAATCACAATATGTTATTGCAATACTCAGCATATCACATATAAATAATATTGTGAGTGAAATATTGTGATAATATATTGGAGGTGATTCCCAACTCTAATGTTTAATGGATGCAGTGTTTATTGTCACTGTACAGAGAATTTCTGTAGTCAAACATCTAACAAAAGGTCATCTAAATCTGTCCTGTCTTTCAAGGCGTTGGCATTTTGTACAAACAGTGGTTGGTGGGAAACTCCATTGTCTCAATTTTTACTGGATGTTGGTAGCTAATAGAATTCACTAACATTATGAAATTTCTTGGCAATGGAGACCCAATATCAGCCTATTGGGAAGTGTATGGATACATGTCAGCTTACATCTGTGTGGGTGTACATGGTAACTACATGAGACTGTATTAGGATATATTGTAAGAGCAGTGTGTTTCTTTATTGAACTGGCTTAACCATTTGTTTTTGTTGATAGGTTCTGTTATCTGCTTTAAATCCCAGACGTTCTAAGCACTGTGTTCCTATCTGTCTTTTCCTTTAATCAGATGGTGCCTGGAGGTGGCGGAGTTCCCACAATGCAGCGAATCCCATTGCCAGGGGCTGAAATGCTTGAAGAAGAGCCACTGTATGTCAACGCCAAACAGTACCATCGCATCCTGAAGAGAAGACAGGCTCGCGCCAAGCTGGAGGCGGAGGGCAAGATTCCCAAGGAAAGGAGGGTATGGTGTTTATTTTTTAGCTGCCTGAAAGCTGCGTAAAGCTACAGATTGGGGTGTCATTACTGATCTCAGTTTAAAGGCTCAGTTTTCAATGCCTACCAAAAAAAAAAAAAAAAATCTTCAGTTCGTTAAAGTAAACTTTAATAAATACTATTAATGCCATGGACCAATATGCTTGCTTTCTTTCTGTTTGTCAGAAATATCTACATGAGTCTCGCCATCGTCATGCTATGCAGCGTAAGCGGGGCGACGGAGGCCGCTTCTTTTCCCCTAAGGACAAGGAGGTGGCTCTGGGACTGGCACAGGTAGGAAGCTGTGCGTAGGAAAATCATAGCAAGCCTGTAGTGCTTGTTACAAATTGTCGAACACTTAAAATGGTGAGATTTTATCGGAAGCGCATTATTATTCTAATTAATTTTGTGACCACCCAGATGATTTCTGCCCCTCTGATTCTGCAGCCGCAGGACGTAGTCCAGACAGCAGCAGATGAGACAGTGGCTCAGATGATCCGAGTTTCATAGCACTGTCACTGACATCATCACTTCTTTCTGAACTCTGCCCTGCCTGAGACTCTTCATTGCAGCTGACCTCCTGCCACCACTTTTCCTTTCATCTGTACTCCCTCCTGCTCACCGCCATACACCAAACCACAGTACTGCCACTGGGCTTTTTCTGTTGTCTCTCTACTCCTACACTGGTCTTCCAGGGAGCTGACTGTGTGGCTGCTGAGTCTATGGACTTTTCTGGTCATTTTCATCCAAAAAAAAAAAAAGGATGCTGTCATGCTCACCTTATCTGGTTGAGCGTGAAGGACCAGCTTTTAATTTCCACAAGCATTTATTTTGACAATAATGAAGCTTGTGACAGGAAACGACAACCATGAAGCCATACTTTGTCAGATCCTGGTCTGTTTAAAAATACGAGATTTTGTCACCAGTGAATGCTTTTTGGTTTAAATATTTTTTTGTAAATGGTACCAACTGTGTTTTGTTTTTGTTTTTTAAAAGAGATCCTCCTTATTCATTTATGCTACACTGCTGTCCTTTATATAATCTTTACGTGATTGCCCTTATTTTGAAATTTCATCTTTTAAACCCACGTACCGTGGGGGTGGTCTCAGCATGCCCTGTGCTCACTGAGCAAAAACTGAAATGTAATACTAATGTGAAGATTTTGTACAGTCATTACTTCCCCAATGTGTTTGGATACACTTACTGATTTGCCCAGTTCTGTGGATGCATTTTACACAGGTAGTAGTTATTGTGTGTTGAAAAAAATAGTTCAGTGTTGCATCACCTTACACACACTATTCACGTAGTTACTTCATTGTTCAGTCCATCTAGGTGTTTTTTTTTTTCTTTGTTGAGAATTGTTTTTTACCTGTCAGATGCAGTCCTGCAATGTTATTTTTTTAATAGTACTCTGACATTGTATTCATGAAACTTCTGTCAATTAAATTTTATTAAGTGACTCAAGGTTATAAGTGGATGGATTTTTTTACTCCCTGATTATGTAGAGTTTAGACTATTTATTTAAAATGTCCCCTGAGACTTAGCTGATGCCATGGAATTTTGTTTGCATTATAATATATTGGGTGGATTTTTTTTTCCCTCACAACTATGTTCATTAGAAACTGTTTTTTCTTGTGGCATGGGTAAAATTGTCAGATATTTTGAACAAGTAACATACATTTCAATTTTTGATAAAGATCATTAAAATTCTGTGTAGTGTGTGTGTGTGTGTGTGTGAGAAGCACTTGAGCACTTATTTCACCCCCACTGTTTCTGTTGAGGTTTTGGTGAATGGTAGATGGATCAGCTGAAAGGCCGGATACATCCATCAGGTTAACCAGGAAGTCCCTTGAGATTAACATCTCTTTTTCAAGGGAGATCTGACCGAGAAGGCACACCATTACAATGTTACAAATGAAGATCAAATATAACACCAAAACACACAAACAGAATAAAACATGGAGAGACAAAATAATACAAGGTCCAGATTAGGAATAGCAATTACACTTTTCAGTTGCAGAAATCTTGGAGTGCTCTAAATTCTCAAACAGACAAAAGCATTCAAGTGTTTCTTATCATATTACCTTTAAAAAATTGCAAGTTCAAAATGTGCCAGTTTTACTGAATAGAAATAATTTAGTGAATTATCTTATTCAATTACTCAGCTGAAACAAAAAGTAGTGACGATAAGGTTATCAGGTTTTGATTTATGTAAAGGTTTACTTGAGCTCCCCTTTTCCCCGAACAGGATCTCCCAGGTAAAGCATTGCGATTATCACACTCTGCCAATCAGGGGCTGTAGATTGCAGACGCTGGTTCCGAGATCAGCCAATTATAGCAAGGGCTGGGGCGGGACTTGTATTAAGAGTGTTCCGCTGATTAACAGAGCGCTACCAAATAGTCAGTGTAGCACGAACAAAAACAAAATACTGCAATGCTGAATATCTGACATTTAAGTCACACAAGTGACGAATAAATGATGTGATTCCTTTTCTTAAGGGTAAGGCGGCCCCAGCTGTCACACTTGCAGCCGTCAATTTCCTGTCCACCGGAGCTAACTGGCTTATCACCGCCTACACACTGCCCACTGGTTCGTCTGACAGCCTCAACAAACCGCCCCCTCCCTCCCTCACCGTGGAGATGTTGCTGTCTGTGGATGACAGCAGACCTGCAGGACCGAAGCAAGTGGCTGTGTGACTCTTTTAGAAAAAAGTAGATAAGCGAGAAAATAGCGTAATATCTCGTAAGTTGGCCTACATTGTTTGCTTTGCTCCGTTCGGTCGCCGGTTCGGTCATTTTTTTTAAGCCGCGAAGCTTTAGCCAACAAAGCAAGAAGGCAACTGACTACGCTAACGCTGTTAGTGTTAACTCACCCCAGAACCGGCTTCTTCCTCCTCCTCCTCGGCCCTTCGCCTCTCAAGCAACAGGATCGATATCACTTGGATGCAATGACAGACGCAGTTGTGGACAGCAAAACGGAGGTCAAACAAGGCACGAAATATGTCAAAGAGACCGAAAACGTCGCGGAAAAATATTCCGCGTTGACTGTCAGCAAAAACAGCAGTGATGTGAATATGAACGTGGGAGAAATGCCTTCCGCAGCGTTCACCGCAGTCCCCACACTGAAATCCGTCAAGAAGGTAAGAAACGTGATGCTCCCAGCAGTCACTGCCATTGGGCACAGACACAGTGCGCACATGTAAAGGAGGGGGATTTCACGTTGGTGCGCATTGTGCTGCAGTGAAGCCCAACTGTAGGCAATGCAATGTACTGTGTAGATTTATTAATTTTTAATGAGTGTGAATGTTTGCTCCAAAGTTGTCAGCAGGATTTTTATTGGAGCTTTAATGCATGCTTGGATGATGGCTCACTCCATCCCGAGGTGAGATGGGAAGTGTAAAAAATAATCTGTACCATTGAAAGTACCCATATTCAGTCAAAGCATCTTAGAAGCCAACCTTTAAGGAAAGCTTTCTTAACTGTCTCATATGTGGCTGGTTCTCTAATAATAGCTTCTACTGTGTTATTACTGGGCTAAGAACATATAATTTTAAAGACAGGATTATTGTTAAAATCTGCCTTCAAGTTGTCTTCCTGTCTGTTTAAAGCACAATGTCAACATCATACCAACGGGCAGGAAACAACAAAAAGCCAATCTGAGCTCTTAAACCTCTGATTTAAGGCCTCAGCAAAATGGAGAAATACAGTGTGAGGGCTAACACAGCCGAGCCTGTGGGGTCCTCAAGCTGAGTAGGAGGTATTTAATCAGTTGTACGCTTTTGTTGTGAAAAAAAAAAAAAAATCCACCATAAACTGTAGTTACAGAGCCTTGAGATTTGTAAATGTGTAAGAACATGGGAACTGAATGTGTAAACTTTTATCTGATTAAGAGTTTGTGAGCTCATCCTTTGTTCACGATCTCAGTTTTTAATAAGTTCACATGTGCACATAATGAGGGCATCGCCACTGTTAGTTGCAGGAAAAGCATCATGAACATGTAATAGCAGCACCTGTGAGGAGAACCTGCGAGCCTTGAATTTCTTGGCTGTCATACAATCGGAGAAAACAGTAACACCTACTTGAGGTGGCTCGTCATGTCTTTACAGATTCATCCCTGTGTGTAGCATCTGGTACCAGCTAGTGGATAATCATGGGACTTCTGATCGGAGGCTTTTTGTGGGTTTTTCAGAGCAAACCTGTCCAGATGTTAAAATCTTTGTAGACTGTCAGGGAAGCTTGTACAGTACAGCCTATCATATGAGGCTGTGTCACAGTGGTGAATAAGCCCTCTGGAACTTTTTAGTGTTATAATGTCTGGCATCTGTGTTAGTAATACCAGATATGTTCCAGTCCCTCAAGGTGACCTTTGAGGGGGGGGGGGGGGTCACTTTGCCTGCGTTTGACTCACCAGTGTACATCAGTATTGTGGCCTGATGTTAGCTGCTTTGCACTTTTAAATACTGACATATATACTCACCAGCCACTTCATTAGATACACCTTGCTAGTACTGGATTGGACCCTCTTTTGCCTTCACAACTGTCTTAATTCTCCATTCAACAAGGTGCTGGAAACATTCCTCAGAGATTTTGGTCCATATTGACAGCATCACAAAGTTGCTGCAGATTTTTCAGCTGCACATCCATGATGTGAACCTCCTGTTCCACCACATCCCAAAGGTGCTCTATTGGAACTGAGAGCTGGTGACTGTGGAGGCCCTTTGAGTACAGTGAACTCATTGTCATGTTCAAGAAACCAGTTTGAGATGATTTGAGCTTTGTGACCTGTATCCTGGTGGAAGAAGCCATAGTCATAAAGGGATGGACATGGTCAGCAACAATACTCAGGTGAGCTGTGACATTTAAGTTTGGCAAGAAATTTCCAATGCCACCCTACCACCTGAATGTCACAGCAGAAATTGAGATTCAGCAGACCAGAGAACGTTTTTTTAAACTCTAGAGATGGTTGTGTGGGAAAATCACAGCAGATCAGCAGTTTCTGAAACACTTAAGTCACCTTTCTTCACCATTCTGATGCTCAGTTTGGAATTCAGCTGGTTGTCCTGACCATGTCTACATGCCTAAATGTACTGAGTTGCTGCTATGTGATTGGCTGATTAGATTTTTGCATTAACAAGCAGTTGAAGAGCAATTGAAGTACCTAATTAAATGGCCAGTGAATGTATGCAAGTTTTTTTTTATATTAAAAAATGATATTAGGATATTAAAAAGCTCATATATGTTAAACAAAATGATTTGTGTGTGATATCTCCTTATTTTATTAGCACATGTAAATGTACTGTAGTTGCAGTAGATATTTTACATTTCCAGCACAGTTGGCTCCACAAATCTCACGGTGGTGTTTGCTGTTGATACAGTCTTGATGCAGCTGCAGAATCTGTGAACTTTACACGAAAAATTAGATACAACTGATATTTCAGCACCGAAGAGTGAACATACTTTATGTCACCTCCAAAACACAAATTCAGAAGTGTTCTCCACCTCTCTTTTTATGTAATCTGGGATCTTTATACTTTATTTATATGTTGCATTAAAGACTCACTCATTAGAAAGCTGTGAGGCTCATCAAAAATGGTGTCCACATTAAAATGTCTCGTTTTGCCTTGCTAACTGTGACTGAACAGGAGGTTTTTCCTCCCTAAACTGCCTCATAAATCAGCTACAAGCAATATGACATTATGCTGTGTGGAAAGATTACAGTAGGTACAATTTTCCATTTTTCTCATCTTGTTTTTGTGGCTGTATTTGTGATTTAAGCATGTTTAACCAAAGTCTGTTTATAATAACAGATAAACAGCCAAATAAATAAAATGCCACTTTTCCCAACATCGTAGACTTCAAAATGCTAGCTCGGAGGATGCAATAATGTGTGGACTGTGAGCCGCCTCAGGGTGCCTGATGAGAACATATTGGATTGTAGGAATGTGCACTGCGCTTATGAAAACAAAGCGCTGTGTTATGAATACATGTGAGAGCCCAGTGTCAAACTGAGCAGTCTGTTTGCAGGAAAAAAAAAAAATAATTAAAGCAACTACTGTAAACAATTTGAAAATTCATAAAACTGATTAAAATCCCAGAAAAAAAGAAGACCCGTCAAAAGGAAGAGTTGGACGTTGTTTTGAACTCAGCAGGGCTACTGCATTGTCACATGATCGGCAGAAAGGTGGTGCTACAAATTAAAAATGAGTGAGTGAGTGAGCGTGAGCGCAGATGAGTCAGAGAACACCAATACTCTGCCTCCTCTCCTCTGAATCCATCAAGGAGTTATGTAATACGCCCCCTGGGAATGGGACTCGCTCACCATGAATCTGTTCATGCATCCTCATATTTATCTGATCCCTGGGGGGGGCTGTTTTGTAGAATCTGAAATGTGAGGATACCTTAGTTTCACTATCTCCTTTTGTTTGTCTGCCAACGTTATGGAAGAGATTCATGAAGGTCAAATATAGCTTCTTCTCCCATCTTGATAAGTGTCAGTGAAGATGTGAAAACATACAGTGGTAAAACGGCACAGCAAACTCTTAAAAAGACAAATGAGTACAGAGACAGACAGTAAAGTTAAAAGTGAAGCTTCTGCAGTGAAAGCTGGGATCATTTGGGTTGTCCTGCTGACAGAAAGCTTTGAAAAGTGGTTAGATAAAATGTTTCTGGCACATTCTTACACTGAACTGAGAAGTCATCATAAGATGAAAAATAAAGCATGCCTATACTAAATAGTTTAATCATTTCCGAGTTTTGCCCTTGGCATTCAGTCTGTCCAGTTTAATTACAGCCTTTGTTATCAGAATTTTAAATTTCTTAATAAGTAATGCAGTAATATAAAATAAGTGAATAACCTCTGGACAGTAAGATTAAGTTTCTGAATGACTTTAGGACTTACAGTATACTCTCTGCTATGTAAAGGCCAAATAGTCCCGGAGAAAGGATTAGTACAGTGTTGTTTTTTTTCACAACACTGTAATCTGCCACACGTGTTGATCTAAACAGGTGCCTTTGCAGACCAAAGGAAGTACCCTGATTTTAAAACTGTAACTAGGCTTCAGTCCTTTGAGCAGTTATTTACTGCATCATTGCACCACTTGTACTTCCGTCTTTGAACCTGTCAAACCACTGAGAGTAGTCTGTACACAGAGATCAGGTGATGTGGATAAGACTATATGCCTTTCTGTAAGAGTACTAGTGGTGTCTAAGTAGCTAGTGTCACCTTATGTCAGGCCCACATTGAGCCCTTACAACACCGACTGAAAGTCACACTCCGCAGCTTAAGTCTTTGACCTGGCCTGCTATCTAGGAGAGAAAGGGTATTTTTAGCTGTGGGGACTGCATGAAACGCTTATTGATGCAGTAGAAGGCTGATGGAAATAGGGTTTAATTCCGTCTGTCGATCCCCTTTTATTTTGGTAGTCCAAATCAGGAGCACAGGTGGAAAGTAAACGCTGCTTTGTTTGTGTGCATGTGATTTATGGCGCAGTTCTCGTTCTCGTTCATGCATAGCCTACATATATATCTGAGTCTTTTTGCATTTGCTCTCTCCCCACTTAAAAAGTCACCAAAACATACAACCTGCAGACCTTAGCATCGTGTTGTCAAGGGCAGAACCGGAGACTAAAGAGAGAGAGGCTCAGTTGGAATCAACCTCCCCTTTCTCTCTAGGTCTTTCTCTCTCTCATTCTCTCTCCAGGTTGGCCATTAGAAATCACAATAATAGGTGGGAACCTCCCCCTGGCTCTGCCTGGGAGTGTTCTGGGATAATAGCATCAGGGACACCTAGTACCACTGCACAGAGGACACACAGCTACAGGCAGATAGGCTGGAAAACTGGAGAGACAATGGCACACAAGCATGGGCATGGGAGAGAAAGGGTGAGTTACTACTAATGCATCACTGGGAACTTCTTCAAGATAGTAGATAGCTCAAACACACAGGAGCCTGAGTAACTTTTGGCAGTCACAGGTTTTCTGTCTTCTTTCTGCAGTTAACAGAATTCTTTTTTCTTTGCCTTGCAACATCAATTTCAGTTTACTTGCAGTGAGAAGTGCAATTTGACCTAGAAAGCACCAAGGTTATTCACACAGCTCTCCCGTGTAAGAGTATCAGAAACATAATGCTGTCTTCACTAACGCAGAGTAATTTATCATTAATTAAATTAGCCTCTTGATTTTTGTCTGGGTTATTGAGAGAGAACAATGCAGTAAAACTCAAGAGACTGTGCGAAATGTCTGCTGAATCCTCAAGAGTGCAAACTGATGCAAACTAAACATAAAAATACTCATGTTGACATATTTTGCGAGCATATGAGATGGACCACACTCTCAGTTGTGAAAACAGAGACATGCAGAGATCTCCTCAGCTTACCCTCTCTCACAGGCTTCTTGAGTTTCTTCATACTGACATAGAAGGTTGCTGAAGCCCAGGTGTCACTGCTCATGGAAAGAGACATTGCGGGTTAAAACGCCGCGCGAATAAAGTTAGTGATGTTTCAGGCATTTTGGCCACAGTCAATTTAAGTTAATGAAGATTATTGTAATTAAGGTAAAAGCAAATAATTAAAGTTATGGTTATATTAGGGTATTTTCCCTAGTGATTGTTCTGGTGTTAGTGGTGTGAACTCCATTCAATCAGCCCGAGCTTTTCAAATGGGGGATTTTGTTAATGTGTGAGTCATGTGTAGCTGTTGCATCCAGCCGTGAAATATTCTGTCAGCACTAAATTTGCCCATATAAAAAAAAATCTTTTAATTATATGTTGTTTTAATATTGTGTCATTACTCTTCAGTGTCATAGTCATTAATACTAAGCTTTACCTGAAGGACATAGCTACAGGGGATGGATGTGCAGTGCACACCCAGTGCGAACCGACTCACACTTGTTAATCTGGGATACATGTCTTCCCGGATTCTTCATCTGTGTGTTGTGTCAACTCTGTCAGTCTGCACTTTAGTTTGTAGTCCAAACACATGATATGGACATTTAAAATTAGAGAGGAAAGGAGTTCCGTGCATTCACAATGAACGCATTTATCACTGACTCAAAGGAAATGTTTAAGGTCAAGAATGATGCTGTGCAAAGAGCCTTCCTGCGCAGACCCTCGCGCCCTGGCTGCACCATTTTAACGCCACAATTAAAAAGACCAACGGGAATTAAAAAGCTCAGGAATAGGTGTCATGAACTTTTGGCACGGTCACGGGAAACATTTTCTTGTAACATTCGTGATAATTCAGAAAAAACTTGGAGCCTTCATGCTTGGGCACTAAGCATGTTTTCATGACATTATACAGTGTTATGACATTAAACAGTGTCGTGAGAAAGACAAGTGGCGCAATATGATGGATGAGGTTACAGACTTTGCACCAAGACAAAAATACCAGTAGAAATTATTGGAAAGGCAGACAGAGTACATAGTAATGTTTAGGTAACATTGCTTTTGTTGGTCCTTTCATGGAAGGTAATGATAATAGTTACTCACCTCGCTAAACCTGCAGTAGTGGATTATTATCATTAGGTTCCAAAATTAAAGGAAACAAAGAGCTACCAAAATAATTTCTAAACCTTCTGTTTCAATAAAATGCAGAGTAACTGAGATACCTGTGATGTTGGCCTAAATAGTGTGTTTCGTGCAGTCTTCTGTACTTCCTGTGCTGATCAGTTAAAATCAGTTCTTCTGTGCTTTGGTTCAGTAACCCCAAAGATTGGACAGTTGAGACTTTTATTAAATGCTGGGCTAGAAAATAGCCACACTGGCTATTTGCTGATCCAATTTATGTGTTTCCAGATCTTTGATCTCGGGCCCTTTGAAGGCTTGGATTGACACGATGAATCACAACCAGCAGTAACTGAAGCCTGTGTATTTGAACAAAACATAAATCGCAAAGCAGGAGGGAGCGTCTAAAAATAGGCATCAGCACCCTTGATCTTGATCGACCTGTGATTTCCTATAACAAGCTGATTTCTCAGTAGAAAGGATAATAGCGGAAACAGCACAATGATTGCAAATATAAGCGAATGGAGTGTGACGGTACTGTGTAAAGCCTATAATGATGATGATGATGATGATAATGATGATACCTTTTTGTCCTCCCTTTATCCTGATTTCATTGTTGAGGCCTGATTAGTTCATGCAGAATATCTGGATTGTTTTTAATGTGTACATTGTGTGCTATTTTGCCTTGGTTCTCTCCAGATCCAGTTTGCGAATACAGAGGACAAACAGGAATTCAGCAAGTACCCGACCAAGGCAGGCCGCCGCTCGCTCTCACGGTCCATCTCGCAGTCCTCCACAGACAGCTACAGCTCAGGTACTTTCACATCCATTGTTAAATTTTTTTGTGTATGTATTTTTTGAAGTTTACTTAAGTTTAGCTTTTTGATTGAATTATGTTTGCATGTCCATCTGGAAATGCAATTCATATACAGCACAGAAATGCACACAGTAGCTCCAAATTTCACACACTACATTGGAAGTATATATTTCATAACTGGCTCTTTTGTATGCTTTACCACAAAAGTGACCTTTTGTGCTCTCCATTTGTAAGCCGCATCCTACACTGACAGCTCCGATGATGAAACTTCTCCCCGGGACAAAGCCCAGGTCAACACCCATGGCAGCACCGACTTCTGCGTGAAGAACATCAAACAAGCTGAATTTGGGCGCCGAGAAATTGAAATTGCAGAACAAGGTATTATATCGGTCCTCACTGACACCATTGTGGACATTTCAAAGACGACAGATTGTTTTTCCGTGATAAATCAGTGTTTGCACTTTGATCAGAGTGGGTTCAAGTTTGTAGCATCTTCTTATGAAATCCCCTTTTGAAATAGGAAGATGTATGATATATTGCTGAAAGTATTCACTCGCCTGAACTTGAGTGACTTCCCATTCTTAATCCATAGGGTTTAATATGATGTCAGCCTGCCCTTTGCAACTATAGCAGCTTCAACTCTTCTGGGAAGGTTTTCCACAAGGTTTAGGAGTGTTTATGGGAATTTTTGATCATAATTCCAGAAGCACATTTGTGAGGTCAGACACTGATGATGGATGAGAAGGCCTGGCTCGCAGCCTCCGCTCTAATTCATCCCAAAGGTGTTCTATCAGGTTGAGGTCAGGACTCTTTGCAGGCCAGTCAAGTTCTTCCACACCAAACTGGCTCATCTATGTCTTTATGGTCCTTGCTTTGTGCACTGGTGCTCAGTCATGTTGGAACAGGAAGGGGCCATCCACAAACTGTTCCAACAAAGTTGTGAGCATGAAATGTCCAAAATGTTTTGGTATGCTGAAGCATACCAAAACATTTCACTGGAACTAAGGGGCTGAGCCCAACTCCTGAAAAACAACCCCACCAAACTTTACACTTGGCACAATGCAGTCAGACAAGTACCTTTCTCCTGGCAACCACCAAACCCAGACTTGTCTATTGGATTGCTAGCTGGAGAAGTGTGATTTGTCATCTCCAGTGCTCTAGAGCCCAGTGGCGCCGTGCTTTGCATCACTGCATCTGATGCTTTGCATTGCACTTAGTGATGTAAGACTTGGATGCAGCTGCTCGGCCATGGAAACCCATTCCATGAAGCTCCCTGCGCTCTGTTCTTGAGCTAATCTGAAGGTCACATGAAGTTTGGAGGTCTGTAGTGATGGACTCTGCAGAAAGTTGGCGACCTCTGTGCGCCTCAGCATCTGCTGATCCCGCTCTGTGATTTTACATGGCCTACCACTTCATGGCTGAGTTGCTGTCATTCCCAGTTGCTTCCACTTTATTATAAGAGTTGAATGTGGAATATTTAGTAGCGAGGAAATTTCACCACCAGACTTGTTTCACAGGCAGCATCCTATCACGATACCACACTGGATTTCACTGAGCTCCTGGGAGCGACCCATTCTTTCACAAATGTTTGTAGAAGCAGTCTGCATGCCTAGGTGCTTGATTTTTATACACCTGTGGCCATGGAAGTGACTGGAACACCTGAATTCAGTGATTTGGATGGGTGAGTGAATACTTTTGGCAATAGAGTGTAGTTTGAATTTTAAACGTTGGCTTCATAGTGATTTTATTGTGATACCGTTGTGTAATAGTTTATCTATGTTGAGGTATTCCTTCATTATTCATCATCTTTCATTCATTCATTCTACTACTACTCTTACATGGTGTCTGTGGTTTATGACCCAAAGCTGGGGCAGTGTCAGTGTTATTCTTGGAAACATGATCTGAACTCTTTTGTTCTTTTCTTCACAACTCTCATCACAAGAGTGTGCTTTTTTTTGGAGACTCTCTGTTTTCTCATCTGTCTTTCTTCTTGTTTACATTGCCCATGTGAGTAATAAGTAGGTGTAAGTGCCTGGCAAGCGTTGCTCAGGCTTAAAGCCTGGGTTGCAACAGCTGTTGCTAACATTGTTGTTTAGTTAGTGCCTATTTTACTGCACATCCACCTTCTAGAAGTGATTTCTTTTTTCATTCAAAATGGTTCCTCATTCTTATCTCTCTCAAAACAAAACCTGGCCTTTATGTCCTCTCAGGAAACAATAAACTGCTGCTTGATCTGTTCCTCCACAGACATGTCTGCCCTGATCTCCTTGAGGAAGAGAGCCCAGGGGGAGAAGCCACTGGCTGGGGCGAAGATAGTAGGCTGTACCCATATCACTGCTCAGACAGCAGTACGTCTGATCATCCTGTTCACCACAGGTCCCTTTAATTTGATATTTTTTTCTTTTCTTACCTCTGTTACCTTTTCATTTATCTTTATATTTTATTGCTCTCTCTCAGGTCCTGATCGAAACCCTGGTAGCACTTGGGGCCCAGTGCCGCTGGACTGCTTGTAACATCTACTCCACTCAAAATGAGGTGGCTGCTGCTCTTGCAGAGACAGGTAAGATGATCTACTCTCAGAGGCTGGTGTTACATGTAAAATATTTTAATTTAACTTTAAAAAACACACAAAAAAATACTTTAGAAATACTTTAACCATAAATTGAGATGAACCCAAAGAAAACTTACAACTTGTTCATGCTCCCTTTGGCCTTAATTGTGTGTGTGTTTTGTTTCCTGCAGGGGTGCCTGTGTTTGCATGGAAGGGTGAATCAGAGGATGACTTCTGGTGGTGTATTGATCGCTGTGTCAACACTGAAGGCTGGCAGGCCAATATGGTATGACCTGGATAATCGTGTGATAAATTTAATGCCCATCTTAATCTCCTGCTCTTTTCCGTGCGCAGATCTTTCATGTTGATTTGTTTTTCCCCAAAGATCCTAGATGATGGTGGAGACTTAACCCACTGGGTTTACAAGAAGTATCCCAGCGTCTTCAAAAAAGTCAGGGGTATTGTAGAGGAGAGTGTCACTGGTGTCCACAGGTGAGTTGAGGTCTGAGATTTGGAGTTTTAGGAGTTTCAAAGTCAGTTTGAACTGCAGCATGTGCCTTTTTCTATTTTGAGCTGCCATTTCTGATAACACGAATAAGACTGAGGCCGTGTACTTTATAAGCCACGCAGAGATTACAGCATATTAATGGCGGCCTATTAAGCGCGTTGCAGTGTTTTTGAGTTATTTATACTCATCAGCCCTTTGCAGATACAGTGCTGTATATACTGGACATTTTGCAATGTGGGATAATAAATCCCAACTACTGCCAACTGGACAGTAGTCCCTCTGATAAGCTAAAGGCAACAAAATGTAAAAGCCAAACTAATCAATAAAGAGGCAAAAGGTCAAATCATCTGTGCCCACAGACAATTTTCTATGAATAGTGGAAACATTTTAAAAATCATCAAATATGCTGAACACAAACTGCGTTACCGTTAGCAGTACAATGGCAGTTACAAGGTCAAATTACCAGAACATGACTGGGATGTACTGTATGGTATGCAGCTGCCAGCAAATACTGTTAAATAATTTGCAGCAGTGTTTTTCACTCATGGATTTGACTTTCGGTGCAGATTGTTTGATATCTCCATGTTTTGAACACCAGTCGACTTTTGAGTGAATAAAACATAATGTACAACCTGTCCACCTTAGTCAAGCCCTCTAAGGTTGCACAGTTGGTTTAAACTGAGACTTAATTATTAAGTTCTCAATCATAGCATTTCCTCATGAATGGCTTATGCTTTTTCAGCAGAAACTACATTTCTGTCAGTTTTATTAATCAGTTTTGCTTAGTTGCATAGTCACACCTGCCTCACGATAACCCTGCATATTAGTATTCTTATTGACGCTGTAGATCGAAAAGGTCACTGGCCCCATTTGACAGAAGCCTATTAGAAAAACATGGCAGAGCTCAAATGCTGGCCACAGCAACTCTTCAGTACATATAAAACTCTCAGTGGACTTCATTAGCCAGATATTCTGCAAAGTGTAAGGTTCACACAGAATTGCATCCACGTGAGTGTGGAAAGATGCATGTGTGTTTGGCTAGCATATCTGCCTGAACATGTTTCCCCATGTGTCCTCTCAGATTATACCAGTTGTCTAAGGCTGGCAAGCTGTGTGTGCCTGCGATGAACGTGAACGACTCAGTTACCAAGCAGAAATTCGACAACCTTTACTGCTGCCGTGAATCTATCCTCGATGGGTGAGGAAAATTAATCATCGAGCAAGCTGCTGTTTCTCTTTATTTGACGTGTGAAGTTTTGTTGTATTTGGAGCAAGATGGTCATCATGTGTCACTTTGGTTTTCTCTGCCAGCTTGAAGAGAACCACAGATATTATGTTTGGAGGCAAACAAGTGGTTGTGTGTGGTTATGGAGAGGTGAATCATTCTTTTATTTAAAAAAAAAAATCTTCCTTTAGATGGAATGAGTTTAATGAGTCCAGCAGACCTTTTTAGTGCACTGTCTTGTGGTCTTTAGGTGGGGAAAGGCTGCTGCACTGCTCTCAAAGCTCTTGGAGCCATTGTGTGCATCACAGAAATTGACCCCATCTGTGCTCTGCAAGCATGGTGAGTTGCTGACCATTACCATTCAGCACTGCTCACCTGTGCATTGAGTTAGCTGTCATGTCAAATAAACAAATGAATATTATCAGTCGTTTTGAGATTTATTTTTTCCACTTGGTCTCGGTTAAGCTGATAAAAAATATGTATATGTGTTTCCACCCAGCATGGATGGTTTCCGAGTGGTCAAGCTGAGTGAGGTCATTCGGCAGATGGACGTGGTGATAACTTGCACTGGTACCGTACCTCACGCAGTGACATCCATTACTTCTGCTTTGATAATCACAGCATTTCCTGCATGTGTCTTTTAAATATTACAGTTAAGGGGTATGAGCGAAAACCAGATTTTTATCAAAATGCTCAAATGCTTCTTGGTCTTGTGTGTCACAACAGCAATGTGAATAATAGTATAGCTATAGTTGTAAATCCATTGTTGTAACAGCAACACACCTCTAACGTTCATTTTCATTTTCTGCAGTCGTGGCTTACTCCCTCTTCACTGACTCTGTTAACATCACCTCACTTTTCTTTTTCTTCAAATACAGGCAACAAGAATGTCGTTACCAGAGAACAGCTCGACCGAATGAAGAACGGCTGCATCGTCTGCAATATGGGACATTCCAATACTGAGATTGATGTGGTAAATGGCGGCTTTAAGAACAAACCCCCCCCCCCCAAAAAAAAGTAAAACAAACAATGGATTTAAAAGGCTTCTTAAGTGTGGTTACTTAAATAAACAGGAAGGAAGCCTAAATAAATGAAAGAGTGCTAATAGGTGTGAAAATTAATTTGACAGATAATGTGCTATGCTTTAGATCATGAGCCGTTTCTCTCCGACAGTTTTCTCTTCCCACCTCTGAAAATGAGTGTGTACAAAAATGATTGCAGTTCCTAAACAGTTAATGCAATACTTTAAACCTCTTGAATTATAGCTGGAATTCTGCACTTTAATCACATAGAGTCTTTTTTTTGGTTTTAAGATCTTCTGTGGTGGTGTACAGAGGCAAGATTACAAAAAACTATCATTGTACAAATATTTATGGACTTGACTGTACTTCTCATTTTCTGTGAATTCATTGGAAGAGACTGCTAATGCAAGGAGAGTCTTATAGTGCACGCATGTGCCACTATTCTTTGTTTACATGTCAACATAGCCACGTGAAAGGCCCACATGGAAATGTTAGCACACCAGTGTTTCCCTCTTTTGTCCTCAGGCGAGCCTGCGCAGCCCTGAGCTGACCTGGGAGAGGGTTCGCTCTCAGGTTGACCACATCATCTGGCCTGATGGAAAGAGGGTTGTCCTGCTGGCAGAAGTATTTTTCCTTAATTGCCTTCACAAAACTTTCTCCTTTATCTCAAAATTTTTGCCGGTATCACTCATAGTTGGCTTGCAACACAACATTTTAATCAGCACAAAACACGAGACATTTATGTTTTGTCAGACCTCATCTAGTATTTACTCAACTTCTTGTAGAATCGGTGCGTTATATATGTTTTTCTTTTTTTTTTCCAGGGTCGCCTCTTAAATCTGAGCTGCTCCACAGTGCCGACATTTGTGTTGTCTATCACTGCAACAACTCAGGTTAGTTATTTCCACCCTCCCTTTAGAGCCCTTCAGTGGGAGTAACTTCAGATGTAACTAAATGACAGCGTCCCTTCTTACCAAACTACCAGTAGCCTGCCGGCACATGTGGTTTCTGAGTGTCACCGTTTGTGAGTCATGTGGTTTGTTTTTTTGTAGGCCCTGGCACTGATCGAGCTGTTCAATGCCCCAGAAGGACGTTACAAACAGGACGTGTATCTCCTTCCTAAGAAAATGGGTAAGAATGAGCCTTGATTAAACAGAAACGGTTCTACTTTGGTATAGACATGATGATATACAATATGTAAGTGTTGATAACTACATGTGCAGTCTAATTAGTCTCTGAAAGGTTGCTCATTGTTGCCACCTCGTGGCTTTACTAAATAATTACATCATACACATTTGGTCTCTTTCCTGTAGATGAGTATGTGGCCAGTTTGCACCTACCAAACTTTGATGCCCACCTGACAGAGCTGACTGACGAGCAGGCCAAATACATGGGCCTCAACAAGAATGGCCCTTTCAAACCTAATTATTACCGGTAGGTGCCCCTGCTTATTTCTGCTGCTATCAATATTTCCACTTTCTGAATAAACATTTAATTAAACTGTATTTTTTTTGTGTACAGGTATTAATGAGAATGCCGGATCCTCAACGCACAGTTACCCTGCGATAAACAGAGATATCTATTTTATTTTCTAAATAGCAACAGAACGGAGGAATTATTTTACTTATGCTGAATGTAACTTATTAAAAGCACCTCAGAAGTAGTGTTAAACGCTAAAAATAAGAGCGAATAAGACATGTAGAGTACATGTAACCAACTAACATTTTACACGTCTTGTCAGGTGTTTAAAGACAAGCCTGCCTGCATGCTTTGATGTGTGTGTACGTATTTAGTTGCTTCCTATTATGTTACTAAGATCACAGAGTTGTTGATTTGTTTGTTTACCCTATTTACGCACAGTGCCAAAAGATGGCTGCAAGAATGAAACCGGTGATACCATTTCGATTTAGTCTGTCAGTGACATTAAGATTTGCTGAGTGCATTCCATGAGCCAGAGTTTAGGCTGAGCCAACACAAACTCTGTATTACTGCTTGCATCATTTTAGAAATGTTTTTTTTTATAAATGTAATCACTTTAAATGGTATCTGCATACATGCCCTAAAAGGTAACATCCAGCCATCCTTTTTATTATACCAGTGCTGTGATAAAATGGTGCTTGTTACATAAACAATATAATGGAGTCTTGTTTATTAAAGTGATTATAAAGCATCTACTATAAAAGGCAATGCAATTTTGCTAGTAACAGATTAAGATGCTGTTTTATGTCTGGGTATGGAGTAGCTGGAAGCTTTCCTAAAAAGGAAGTTGGAGAAGGCTTACAGAGAGCTGGGAAAACACTTTTTGACTCCTTCATCTTCCCTCATTTCATACCAGCTTTCCATTTGCTCACTTGAATTCCAAATGCCTCACCGAGGTTTCTGACTGGATCATACCTTTGAGGCCGTGGTATGAATGTGCCTTTTAAATGATTTAGAACCCCTGGATATTAGTGTTGACCTTTATTATAAGAATCATTCCTTTTTGTAAAACTGCATTTATTTAGCAGTACATTAATTGTCTTCCTTCCACTGCTTCTGGTTGTAATTGTAACTATAATGTATGAGCTGTGTGTTGGCAAAAAAAATATATATATATTAGATTTCATGTCAGGCATATGATTGTAGCTGTCTTAATTTGATCCAACAGGATCATTTAAATATTCCATGTGATTAAAATGACATAAGTGTATACTATGTATGTAAATGACTGCATTAAAATCAGCAATAAAGTCTTTTTACCCTGTAAAACTGAGACCAGAGAATGAAGGAGAGTCCTTTGTGAGTCTGTGGCTCGGTAGGTAAATGCATTCCATTATTTTGGGGATAAAGCCGACATTCATGGGTGCTCACACTTCCACATACCTCCCTGAATGTGCCGTACTGCCACATTCTGCACATTGTATTCCCTCAGAGTCAGCCCTGCTGGCTGAGCGTCAGACTGCTGTCTCACTCTGGAATATTCACCGTCTCTCGAGCTCCAGGCCAGCTGCATTAGTTTCTAATATTAACAGTTCAGTCACCGAGGAGGAGGGGGCGGGAGTGTTCTGGAAACCTGGTCGTAACTATATAAGCAAGGAGTCCCAGCCAGTCTGGGCATGAACTTCCGAAGAAACACACGGAGGCAAAAGCCGACACGAAGGAAACTCCTCAGGGATATCCTGAACTTCTGAACACCAGAGAGCACAGCGCTGAGAGTAAGTAGTAATGCTGATCAGATAAAGTTTAGGCTGGAGAGACGGTGAAGACTTCTTCATGTAATGATGCCTGATTGGGGGGGGGGGGTATGTTCAGGCTTTACTGTAATCCACTTGTTCCCTAAAAGATAAAATATGCAACTTAATATTATGTCTCTACTTGTGAAGGATAGTATAGAGGTGTGTTAAAATTAGCTCCATTAGCAATATTACTAATAGGATATATACATAAAAAGATATTGATCAATAGTTCACTTATTTTTAAGTGAGGCACTTATATTCACTGGTTTTGTGAATTCCAGCCCTCACCACTGTCTAACTAGTACCTTGTAACTAGCTTTAAAAGAGTGTTCCCTTAATTTTAAGTGCAACTTCCTGACTCTTAGGTGGACCAAGTGTACAAACTTCATATGAATTTTTATTTTTTATTTTTATTTTACCTTTATTTAACCAGGAGAAGAACACATTGAGATTAAAATCTCTTTTTCAAGTTTCAATATTACTGGCATCAACCTTTTATTAATACTGAACTCTTTCAGCAGCAGTACTTTAACTATTTAAATGCACTGTCTTCTAAATCTGTCTAGGAATTTCAAAGAAACAAGCAAGATGTCTGCACCAAAGGGAATTTCCATTGGCATTGATCTGGGCACCACCTATTCTTGTGTTGGGGTTTTCCAGCATGGCAAAGTAGAAATCATTGCCAACGATCAGGGAAATAGGACCACTCCCAGCTATGTGGCCTTTACTGACACAGAAAGGCTCATTGGAGATGCTGCCAAGAACCAAGTCGCAATGAACCCCAACAACACAATCTTTGATGCCAAACGGCTGATTGGAAGAAAGTTTAATGACCCAGTCGTCCAGTCTGACATGAAACTCTGGCCTTTCAAGGTGATCAGTGATAATGGAAAGCCCAAAGTCCAGGTGGAGTACAAAGGGGAGACCAAGGCGTTCTATCCTGAGGAAATTTCTTCCATGGTCCTGGTTAAAATGAAGGAGATAGCTGAGGCCTACCTGGGGCAGAGGGTGTCAAATGCAGTCATCACAGTGCCAGCTTATTTCAATGACTCGCAGAGACAAGCCACCAAGGATGCTGGGGTGATTTCTGGACTAAATGTTCTGAGGATCATTAATGAGCCCACAGCAGCAGCCATTGCCTACGGCCTGGATAAAGGTAAGAGAGGAGAGCGCAATATACTGATCTTTGATCTTGGTGGAGGCACCTTTGATGTGTCCATCTTGACCATTGAGGATGGCATCTTTGAGGTGAAATCCACTTCAGGAGACACACACCTTGGTGGTGAGGACTTTGACAACCGAATGGTCAACCACTTTGTAGAAGAATTTAAAAGAAAGCACAAGAAGGACATCAGCCAGAATAAGAGAGCAGTGAGGAGACTGCGCACAGCTTGTGAGAGAGCAAAGAGGACCTTGTCCTCCAGCACGCAGGCAAGCATCGAGATTGACTCTCTCTTTGAGGGAATTGATTTTTACACCTCAATCACAAGGGCGCGTTTTGAGGAGCTCAACTCAGATCTTTTCAGGGGAACAATAGAGCCAGTTGAGAAAGCCTTGCAGGATGCCAAGCTGGATAAATCCAGGATTCATGAAATCGTGCTGGTTGGTGGCTCTACAAGAATTCCCAAAATCCAGAAGCTCTTACAGGACTTTTTTAATGGCAAAGAGCTGAACAAGAGCATCAACCCAGATGAAGCTGTGGCCTACGGTGCAGCAGTACAAGCTGCCATCCTCATGGGCGACACTTCAGAGAATGTCCAAGATTTGCTGCTGCTGGATGTGGCTCCCCTGTCTCTGGGCATTGAAACCGCAGGCGGTGTTATGACACCTCTGATTAAGCGAAACACCACAATCCCCGCCAAGCAGACTCAGATCTTCTCCACATACTCAGATAACCAGCCAGGTGTACTGATTCAGGTATATGAAGGCGAGAGAGCCATGACCAAAGACAACAACCTTCTGGGCAAGTTTGACCTCACAGGTATCCCTCCTGCTCCCCGGGGTGTTCCACAGATAGAAGTAACATTTGATATCGATGCCAACGGCATCCTAAATGTATCTGCCGTCGACAAAAGCACCGGCAAAGAAAACAAAATCACCATCACCAATGACAAGGGCCGCCTGAGCAAAGAAGAGATCGAGCGGATGGTACAGGATGCTGAAAAGTACAAAGTTGACGATGACCTGCAGAGAGAGAAGATTGCAGCAAAGAACTCGCTGGAGTCCTACGCCTACCACATGAAGAGCAGCGTCGAGGACGAGAACATGAAAGGTAAAATTAGTGAGGAGGATAAAAAGAAGGTCATTGACAAGTGCAACCAGACGATTTCCTGGCTGGAGAACAACCAGCTGGCAGAGAAAGATGAGTATGAGCACCAGCAGAATGAACTAGAGAAGGTGTGCAGACCAATTGTGACGAAGTTGAACCAGGGAGCAGCACCTTCAGGAAGCTGCGGCAGCCAGGCAGGAGGGACCTCCCAGGGCCCCACTGTTGAGGAAGTGGACTAAAACCATGGACCTCAGCAATTAATGTTTATGAGAAAATTTATCACTGTTATTTAGTAAAAAAAACAAAACAAAAACAAACAAACAATGCTTTCACTGTTGTTTGATTTTCTACAATAAACACAATAAAATACAACTATTCATTTGTTTTTGTGATAATATTTTTAACATGGCATAAATAAATAGCAAAAATAAACGAGTGATGACAAATTTCCCAGGTAGCCATGATCTGAAGTGTTTGTAACTTTAAATATGGAGTGAGCCCTCCATTTTAAAACCAAGTACCTGTCAGAGGGTAACTCACTCTGCAGAATACTTCAGCCTCAGTTTTTCAATTTTAATGCTTGATAGTAGCGGACCTGGGCTGGTACTTCACCCTACAAAAAAAATCATAAAAATATGTTCGATATCAAGCAAGATTTTGAACACACACTGTTAGAAAATGCCAGTGTAGGTTTACTATGCATGAAAGACCGTTTCACTGGTGCACCTCTGTTTATAAAAGACTTCCGCAGAACTCGATTTTTCTGTTTTTACCCATGCTTCTTTCGGTTGCCTACATTACCCACAATGCAACAGTTCCGACCACATTTCACTTGGAGCACAGCAAATTTGTCAGGCTCTGAAAGAAGCTGAAATCCTGATATCCTCAAGAGGCAGGCTGCAGAGGTCTAGCAAGTTTACTTCTTCCCAACGCCTCCAGATTTGCTTAAATTTTCAGTTTTAGTCTTGAGCTCCAGACTTCTGCAGCTCCATCTGCAGCCATAAAAAGCTTTAAACGAATTATTTCCTAGTAGAGCTGTACTAACTCTCTTAAAGACTTGTATGTATAATGCAAGTGTAGTTAGCGCCATGTAATATTAGTACTTTTGCTTTCAGTCAACGGGTCAGCGCCCTCATTTAAACATGTTGTTCACCGAATGATCCACTAGGTGGCAACCTCAGGACGTTAGTTTACTAAACACATAAGGGCTACCTGTTGGATCACAATGTACACTTTCTTTACAGTAACAACAGAAAAATACAAATTAAATCATCACTTTGAGCTGCTCCTGATTGTACACACAAACACACACACACACACACAGATCTGGATCTTTCGGATATTTGTGGGTTTGTGTTGACCACCCTAATTTCTCTCACTAGTTATCTTCTAGTTGCTATATTATAAACTTATATAAGGCCTAAAGCAGTTTAATGCAGTAAAGCAATAAAGGTAGTCTGCGTTACAGTACTCAGCAATTTACTTATTTTGATCAGTGCTGTTTGCGTTTTGTACCTTTGGTACTCTTTCTTAATGTGAAGCTTCACAATTACAGGTGCTGGTGCCAATTGAGAGGTCAGTCGTTCTCATGATGACTCAAAGCTGTACAATAAAGGCTGCAGCGCGCAAACAGGCTTAATTAAACTGAGTTTAATTGTCACGCACACGCACAAACACACACACCTCACCAGTCCATCGTCTCGGTCTAATTAGAGGGAGTGGTTCAATAATGCGCCAAGCTTCAGCACCCAAAGGGTTAAACTGCCGAGCCTGTTGTTGAGCGCACCATCCAACCGGGCTGTGTCGCTAGGGGAAGATGTAGGCTACTTGTGGAGAAGCAACAGATCTCAGCTGGAGAACAACCCCACATCTGGCACGCGGGCTGAGCAATTTTAGGAGGAAGAAACAGAAATCTTTCACTGCATCATTAGATGGACGGGACCGGTGGATCCTTCTCAGGTTTCCTCATTATGAGCAGGGAGGAGAAAAGTTGCTAAGAATAGTTGTGGATTGGACTTTGCCGCCGCAGAATTTGAATTATATTTTTTATAAGGGGTAAGAATCAACATATTTTCTGACTCAGCGTTTTCTCCTATAGGAAATATCGTGCGTAAAAGCCAGTATTCTCTTTTTGGCATCAACGTGTCTTCGTGGACGGGAAATAAGTCCATCATCTTTGCGTCTGTGGACAGGAATTAAGTATATCTGGAGGCAGCAACTCAAGAGACCTTGTCCAATCTATTCGACAAAAACACTTACAAACACCCACCACCAGCGTTTTTTGCGGCTGAGTTTTGTTACAGGTGGTTTTCATCGCGCCTAACCATTACTATGCACATTAACTATTACCAATATTATTAAATATTATCATTGACAAACAAGTCACATGGATGTGAAATGAAGGCTCACTTTGCCTTAATTTTCTGATTTTTAATTATTGATTTTGCACAGTTTGAAACGGGGGCGAACAGCCAGTAGGTCTGCTTCTAAATGATAAGCTCGGTTTGTGTTTCGTCTTACCGAGGACGCAAGTCAGGCAACAAACCTCCGTCTAAATCATGTCTGAAGGAGGACATGGCCAGAGGGGAAGACTCTGACAAAATTGTTATTAACGTGGGGGGCACTCGACATGAGACCTACAAGAGCACCCTCAGGACCCTGCCGGGGACGCGCCTGGCATGGCTAGCAGACTCGGAGTCGCAGGTCAGCTCCGATTCAGACATTACGTCCCCGAGTGCCACCGAGTTCTTCTTCGACAGACACCCTGGCATCTTTGCGTATGTGCTCAACTATTACCGGACCGGCAAACTGCACTGCCCGGGTGACGTCTGCGGGCCGCTCTTCGAGGAAGAGCTGGCGTTTTGGGGTATAGACGAGACTGACGTGGAGCCATGCTGCTGGATGACCTACCGGCAGCACCGGGACGCGGAGGAGGCCCTGGAGATATTTGAACCGCCGGACCCAGATGACACCGACGACGAGAGAGACATGCCGAGGAGGTTCGGCATTGAAGACGTCCCCGACAGGTCGAGAGGCTGCTGCAAAGTTTGGCAGCCAAAGCTCTGGGCCCTGTTTGACGACCCTTACTCATCTAGAGCAGCCAGGGTGAGTTCATCAGGTGTTTCCGCCTCTGGCCCTTTAACGGCCATATGTCAGAGCCGCAATGCTATTTCAACGAGGGGAAAAAAAAGACACACGTGTTGTCCAAATCAACAGGTGTCGGGTTCAGCCAATCAGGCTGCAACAGCTACTGATGCAGTTAAAGATCTGTGAAGTGAACAGTCTGCATTTATATTCAGTCTGCGCCTTCTGAAACGATTTTCTCTCCCTCCCTCTGAGCTTCCAGACCACCGTTTATGTATTCACATCAATTTCACTGACTGTTAAAAATATATATAGATATATATATATAAATTATGCAAACACTAGTCAGAGCGTTTATCAGTCATTTATTTGCAGGAAGTTTGTGACCAGCAGCAAGTCAGGCGTTATAGTTCACCATTAGTGGCAGATCTTTCTGACGCTATTGTGGCTCAGTTGGAGCAAAGTCTTGCAGCCAAATTCAGTGGTCTACCACATCTGCTCAAGCACTTTCTTATGTACACATTTTCTCTGTTGTGCTGCTCTATACATCTACTACAACACACAAAAGAAAAATGTTTTTAGTCCACCATTCCAACACTCTATACGCATATATACGCTTATATGACATTTATATGACATTTGTATGACATATATGATCAGAACTTCAGTTTTCTTCACTAATGTGAACTTGACGTCTCAGACTTAGTTTCTGACCTTTCGGAGGGTCCCTTCCCTCAGTTTGGAAACCATTAAATGAAACTAGAAATGTAAGAAGTCATCAAACCCTGGGGAGGTACAATAATAAAATGCTGCTTACGCACTGGTACATCTGTGTTAATTACATCATTTATCATATCAGTCGTGGGTGCTGATTTTCTGTTACGTCAGTACTTTTAATGTACTTTTTTTTGCTGTAAATACTTTGTGTTTTTAAAAAAACTTAAGGAGAATTTTAAAGGCAGGACTTTTATTTGTCATGGTGATTTTATATGATGGTAGGTAAAGGACATAATCACAGTTTCCACATCAATACATGCAAGTGGCAAAATATGATAAAAAACTAACACAAAGCATTTTTTTACTCTTAAGTACATGTTTTGTATGTTGGGCTGTCAATGAATAAATCAGGAGTTTAAGAAGGATAAATTCTTGTTTTTTAAACCTTGCATAGGTCAGCCTAACTTTACATTCTCCACTTTCACTCACAGTTGTACAGTTGTCCTTTGGAATGTCTTTTAAGACAGTTTTATATGAGAAGACTGTAGTTTAAGCTGGGTGTACTCATTTCAAGACAGAAATCTGCTGAGTTATGAGACAGATATATTGTTTGGCCACTTGGCAACAACTCAATGCCTTTAGGCATGCAGACATGATCAAGACAACCTGCTGAAGTTCAAACCGAGCATCAGAATGGAGAAGAAAGGTGGCATGAGTGACTTTGAACGTGGGATGGTTATTGGAGCCAGACAGACTGCTCTGAGTATTTCAGAAACTGCTGATCTACTGGGATTTTCCCACAGAGAATGGTCCAAAAAAGACCAAATATCTAGTGAGCAGCAATTCTCTGTGTGAATGTGCTGTGTTGATGCCAGGGGTCAGGAGGAGATGGCCAAACTCCTTCAAGTTGATAGGAAGGCAACAGCAACTCAAATAACCATTTGTTAGGATCAGAACATGAAAGCACGGATCCATCCTGCTTTGTATCAACAGTTCAAGCTGCTGCTGCTCCTGGTGTAATGTGGGGGATATTTTCTTGGCACACTATGGGCCCCTTAGTACCAACTGAACTTTGTTTAAATGCCGCATCCTACCTGAGTATTGCTGCTGACCACGTCCATCCCTTTATGACCACAGTGTACCCATCTTCTGATGGCTGCAAGAAAGTTGCATAACACTCCAACAAAATAAATTCAGAGTTCAGTAGTGAAATTTAGGAAGTTCAGGGATCTGTTTAAAAAAAATAAGACCTCTACAGCAGTCAAAGATGCAGAACATATGAAAATCCACGAGTTAAGCATTTGCGTTTTTAAAACATTACTAGACAGGAAGCTTCATGATGCATTACTCTGATAACACTAGATTAAATACTGTGGATTTCTGTAAGGACCCGAACTCTCCAGGATCCAACCTTTTGCTGTGCACGCCGCACATTTATTGTGTTGTTAATAACTATGAAACATTACACGTTTATTCATTTATCTCCACAGGAAATTAATTTTTTTTCTGATAAATGCATTTCAAGGCCTGTATTCAATCTGAGAAACTGAACGTCTCTTTCAATCATGTCAATAATGTTTTTTTTTCTTCCAGTTTTCACTTAAATATATGTTATGAAATTGTAGCAAAATGCTGAAAATAGAGAAACTGCTGTTTCATGACAGAAATACAGAGCTGGTGAAGTGTTCCCACACATCCTGTTCAAGGTTTGCACTCGAAAGGTGCTCAAAAGATGAGTGTTTGAAAGGCTGCAGTAGCATAGATCCGTGTACAGTAAATCCCACTGTATTAATCAGTAGAGGGGGTTCTTCTGTATTTGCACTACTGTAGCACTATGACTCAAAAATAGTAATAGATTTACAACAACATTAAGAAACCCGATTGTACTTTTGCCCACTTTGTGATGTGAAGTGAAATGTGAGTAATGTTTTATACAAAGATCTACATCATATCAGTTTAAAAAAAAAAAACACACAAAATAATTTGATCTTAGTTGTTTATCACATTTGGTTTACAAAAAAAATGGTGCTGTGTTGCGAATAACATTTTAATTTGTTCCCATCTTTTCATGGGGGATATCATCCTGTAAACATTTTGACAGCATGCTATACCTAATGGCTCAGCAACAAAAGCACGATGCTTATTGAAGTAAACATGAAAGCAAGCATGGAGTGTCATTTGCAAGAGTTTTTCGGCAAAAGGCCAGAAGCTTTCATCAGGCAGAAAGAAAAAACCCCCCAAAAAAACCAAAAACATTTAGCTCAAAAAGAGAGAGGCTCATGCTAACTCTGATTTCTATTTGTCTGTTTGTGCAGTTGAATAGTCTGTTCAAACACTCTCGCAGTGTCACCGAAGAATAATGTTCCCGCTGCACGCCAGCGACACTACAAATAGCGTTTATTTTAGCTTCTCGTCCAGGTGGCATTCGCAGGCTGTCGCTGTAGAAGAGCCCACATCTCTGAGTCACAGCTGCTACTGCGTCGGTGTCGTCTGAAGATGACCCGCGCTGTGCCTGCCAGTTAATCACGTCTGTCTCTCACCGCTGAATGTTTGTAAATGAATCAACTGGGATTTGTGAAGTTTTGTGAAAGATCTAGATGTGAAACTTGCCTTTGCAGCCACTTCGTATATGTATGTTTATTCTGTGCTTTCTGAAAGGATGCAGGGGTGTAGTTTGAGGGACTCAAGTTACGTTTATGGCCTTTTTTTTAATTTCAGAAAGCCTCTGAGCTCACCTCAGATAATGTGATTCCTGAAAGCCGGAGGGAAGTTAATCTGTCAATCATTTAAGCCACATCCTCTTTGGGATCAACCAAGATTGGAGGTGCAGCTCTGTTAAAGTGAGCATGAGTACTCAAAGTGCAGTCACTGGGCCAGTGGTGCAATTAAATCTATGTAGTTTTATGTGTGGCACCCTGAATTATCAAAACCTTGAGACCCTCTGCACTCCATATGTTGGTTCTATTTATACTGGCACGACCATATCAAAGATATCAGGGGATCATATGGAGCTGCTCCAGTGAGTGTAACAGCCTTACACACAGTGCAGACAAAGCACAGGGTATTAGAACAGGGATGGCTCTTTATTCCAGCACATCAGATTTGAAATGAAACAACTGTGACCTTAATGTGTTTACACTCAGGCCTAATTTTCAGAGTGTTTACACTCACATTAAAGTGGCTCTATGGTGTAGTGGATTACATATTTGCTTGGCAAGCGAAAGGTAGCTGATTCTATTCCAGCCGAAGACAAAAATCCCCTTTGGGGCTCTGTGAGGAAGAGTATCGGGCATAAAACTCTGCCAATGCAAACATGTGGACCTCCCCACAGTGGTGACACCCCCCCCCCCCCCGCTGAAATTAGCTTCTTCTTATTTAGATTTTAATGAAATGTAATGCACACATTGCTCGACAGTTGTCCGCCATATTGGATGTAATACAACCACTGGTCTCTAGGGAAATGTGTATTCACTGACTGGTTGGCAGTGGTTCTTGGAAACTGGGTGAAATTGGTTGCATAGGAGGTGCTGTACCAAAAACCACTCAGTGATTGTTTTGGTTGCTAACAGATCTAATGCATGAGTGCCTGTATTTTTTCACATTTGTCTGCAAATAAACTACTACTGCAAAACTACTAGCTGAGTGGTGGTAAAATTTGAAAAAGTGTGACATAAATTGGAAATGGCGAAGGTTCGCCTTCAAAGAAAAAGCTGTGCCTCAGCGCTGAAGTCAAAATGTTTCAAAAAAGGCTCAACTTTTACTTTGAAAGCAAACGGTCTCCATTTCTGGTGTGTGTCGTACTTTTCAGTTTTACTACAGCTGGGAGAGTAGCTGGCCAGTGTTTGTAGACAAGTCTGCCGCGTCCATTCAAACTAGGACTCCAGCTCCTATCTTATTCATGGTCTTTCAATTGTGTGTGTGTAAGTGAATAGGTTGAATTACCTTTAAAGAGCACCTCTAATGAATAATTCATTTCCAGTGCCACATTTTTATTTTTTGATTCAAGTACAGAAAATAGGGAAACGCATAAAAGGTCCTGTTAGGTACTTCATCATCGTCTGTAGCTAATCTTTAAGATTGCTGATTTTCTGCACTGTCCATTGGAAGGTGAATACATCTACTAAATTATGGTCCCATCAGTGTCCGGAAGGACAGTGAAACAGGCTTTGTGTTACTGTGTCACTGAGAAGTTCTTTGCCTATGAACTTGCATCAGATCATCATGTCCCTCAGTTTCACAGTCGGTCTGTAGCTCATGACGTCCGTTTTCAAAAATCTAAAGATGACTGTGGTGAAAAATCTCAGCTTGAGGCTTCACGATAGGACTTTATATCCCCATATGGGGAAACACTGATTTGTAATCTCACTTTTGTGGCAAATGACAGTTTGTCTTTACATCAACATTAAGTTTAGACTAGTGCTTTCTTCTCTAATGTGATATTTCATTAGTTTCCCAGGCTTGCTGCCTATAATTAATTACCGCTGTGTTAATGGGCTACAAGTTTTTATCTGTGGTGAACAATTTAAATTGTCTTTCCCACAGAACAGAGCATTGCATTTTCTCTCACAGAGAGGCGGAAATCAATTAATATCAATAAAACATGTGATAAACTGATGTGGGATTCTTGAAGTCTGATGCATTTTGAATTTCCAGGAACTGTTTGACAGTGTAAATTTCTTTTAGTTTTTCTTTCTATCTTTGATATATATTTTTAATGACTGACTTTAGATCTCATACAGAATAAACTAGATTATATACCACAACTCCTTTGTTTCAAGGAGAAACTGTTTTCTTACATTACAGATGTAATTCTTGTCTTATGTGTTTTTACCAATAATCACTTCTGTTAAATAGTAATAGTGAGCTAAGTGTCGATCACATCTTTATAAAAACCTGACTTCTGCTTGCATAGCTGGTATTACATTGAACAAATTAAAACTGTAACAATAAGAAGCTTTGCACATTACTGATCATGAAATAAATACTGTGTGTGTGTGTGTGTGTGTGTGTGTGTGTGTGTGTGTGTGTGTGTGTGTGTGTGTGTGTGTGTG
>JAVDPK010000613.1:37860-81860 GCA_034780415.1 Cichlasoma orientale
TGTGTGTGTGTGTGTGTGTGTGTGTGTGTGTGTGTGTGTGTGTGTGTGTGTGTGTGAGATACACAGCTGACAAATAATGAAGGTGTGCTCTGAGTGAAATTCTTACCCTTCTGGGACCAGCTTTCACAGTGCCGACACCTCTGCTGGCTGCTCTGTGAATTGAACACAGGATTTGATTTCTTTCACACATCATCAAAGCAGCACAGCCTTGTTAAGGAGACTTTCTAACAGTCGACTGTCTCAGTGAAAGAGGAGAGGGGTATAATCCTGCGTGATTATGCTGGCTGTTTATTCTGCTCAGTTCTAAGCTGTTTGCTGAAAATAGTTCAGCTTCTGGAAGACTGCACACAGTTGCAGACTTTGTTTTGCAGACAAAATAAATCAATCAATAAATATGCATTACTGAAAATATCATCTTTCTTCAGAGTAAACTAAAGAGCTGTTATTAGTGATGTGGATTCCTTTTTTTTTAATTTTGAAAAGCCACTTGAATGCTTGACTGATATAATACTTTTAACTTAATGCATCTGCACATTTCATACATCAGTCAAAGACACTTGTTTCACAGGCTGTTTGAAAGGACAGGCTCCAGTATGTCCAGAACTCAACTGCAAGGATTCCGACATGCACTAAGCAACACATCACCCGCACGCTCGTAAGTCGCACATTACTTACAAATCCCTCAATGCCCAGGCCCCTCAGTACCTGTCCGATCTCCTTCACCTATACAGACAGTCTCAGACGCTACGGTCCTCAGCCGTGGGTCTGCTTTCTGCCCCTCACACCAACCTCCATGCTTTTGGGGACAGAGCCGTCGGTGCAGCAGCCCCCACCCTCTGGTACTCTCTGAGCTTCACAGTCCCCCATCACTGGACTCTTTTAGGAAACTTCTCAAAACTCACCTCTTCAACATCAAGCCTTTTTGTTTATTTCTATACTTTTATTTACTCTCTTTTGTAAAGCGTCCTCAGGTTTCTTGTTGTTGGTAGATGTCACAAGACTCTCTGGGATGTCTCAGATGGTCACAGATGATTTGTGCTGCCACAAACTGATCAGAGGCAAATGGTAGTTAAAACTGAAAGTGATATAACTACCATCAATAGCATGTAAATAGATGTTACAACTGTCTCTCACATCTCCTTGAATATTTTCTTTCATTTTATGCATATCAGGATATATTTTGTCAAATATTTCTGCTTCTGTGAATCTATAAAATATAAATATCTGGTAATGCAACACTTGTCTCCAGATACCCTGGAGAAACACAGCTGGTAGGATGAGAAGTGGAGGTTAATTCTCCATCATCTATGTCCCGGCTTTTAGACATGAATGAGTGTGACATGAATTCTAAGAAAACATCAGCGGTGGCTGCTGTCATTGCCTTTGGAGCTGCTCCCTTTTCAGAGGGTTCATTGTTTTGCTTTCTGCATATAGCCTGTCCATATTAGTAACAGAGTGTGATGTTCAACAGCTGGAGGTGACGGCAATGATGGGACTCTCCAGCTGCTGTAAACTGATGCACAGCCTGCTGCTTGTTGTGCGTCATGTTTTGCTCCTTCTTGTTCAGATTTTTCCCAGCTGGGACTGGGCTGCTGTCCCTTCTGGGGACCTCCGCTCAGTCAGGAGACTCACACACACTGACCTTGGATTGATGTCTTTTTTGGCACCAGCAGTATTAAGAGGGTGACCAGATCTCCCAATTTATATTGGACTACACAGCATTTTTATCCTTTGTCCCCTGTTCGAAATATTGCCATTTTGATTGGCTCAAGTTTACAAAAGCCAACAAATGCGAGTCTCACAGTAGATTTGCATGAGATCTAGGCATCTCTATGAAAGTCTGCAGCAGAAAATGAATGGTTGGATGGATGGATGCATTTATAACATCATTAAATCACTGAGCAATGAATCCACAGTTTACAGTTCTGCTAGATAATAGATATCAGCGTAGCCCCAAACAGACAAAATTAGAAACAAGCTGGGGATCAAGTGGCAACCCAAAACATAAGCCTGAGACAGAAGGTCTCCATATTACAATGCCAAACATGTCTCTATATGAATGTGATGTTCTCTGTGCCTGCTGCGTGTGTCTTTACCAACCAGTTTTCTGTATCAACTACACAAAGTAATGATACAGTATTCAGTGTTTTGGCTTGTTTATCTGCCCTCAAGTGAACAAAAACCAGTTAATGCAGGTTTAAAAAAGCACCTTGCTATTTTTAAACATAAAAGTCTTTAGGCACTCCAAAATCTGCACAAAATAGAATAAAAAATGCCTCAAGTGATCTCAGCTTGAGATGAAGACTACAAGTTAAAAAAAAAAAAAAAATCCCGTACGTCCGTCCATCCATCCATCCATCCATCCATCCATCCATCCATCCATGTTCTACTGTTTATCCAGGGACGGGTCGCAGGGGCAGCAGACTAAGCAGAGAAGCCCAGACCTACCTCTCCCCAGCCACCTCCTCCAACTCATCTGGGGGAACACGGAACACCCAGGCCAACTGAGAGACATAATCTCTCCAGTGTATCCTGGGCCTACCCCGGGGCCTCCTCCCAGTAGGACATGCCTGGAAAACCTCACCCAGGAGGTATCCAGGAGGTGCCCAGGAGGCATCCTAATCAGATGTCTGAACTACCTCAGCTGGCTCCTTTTGATGTGGAGGAGTAGCAGCTCTGCTCTGAGCTCCTCCTGAATGACTGAACTTCTCATCTTATCTCTGACACTGAGCCCAGCCAGCCTTTGGAGAAAGTTCACTTGTATCTTCAGTCTTATTCTTTTGGTTGTTACCCTCAGCTTGTGACCATAGGTAAGGCTAGGGATGTAGATTAAAACACAAAACAAAAAACAACTCCCCCAAACTGAATTATTGTAGTCCCAGTAAGTCACACTTTTAGATTCTTTTTCTTTTTCCACCAATTTTTGACCATAAAGTAAAAATTGCATGTGTAAAAATACAAAACTCCAGCATCAAAATTTTACTTTTAATAATTTGAATATACCTAATTATCCATCCATCATCCATCCATCCATCCATCCATCCATCCATCCATCCATCCATCCATCCATCCATCCACTTCCGCTAATCTTCTTCATTACAGTAAAAAAAAAAATCACTACACATTATCGATACAAAAGTAGCTGTTTAGTCTCGCAGCCACTTTTCCTGGAGCTTTCAGTCAGATCGTATGGTCTTCAGGGGATGGCAGTGGCTCAGCTGCCATCAGATTGCAGTTATTACCAGTTAAATGTCTGATTTGAACAGCGATACAAACACAACAATGGAAGTGAAATGATAACTAAGATCATCAGGAATTGTAGCTGTCATACAAGAAACAAACAGAATGACACAGAAACACTTACAGTAAGTAGAAATAATTTTAAAATTGAGCAAAAGTACCACAAATGGATGTAATTTATTCCCATTACAACGACACAAGAAGCAGACAATGGCTGTATTTGAGAAAGGACAGACATAACTTGGAAAGATTCAGAATTTACAAATAACTATTAAGCTTACTTAAATGATCTTAAATATTGTCTTTGTCTCGGCTTTAAATCCCAGCAAGATCGAAGAAGCCGAAAAATCAAAAGTTCTGGGATGCAGCTCGCTCGGCCTCACGGTGATTCTCCTTTGAATGACACCTGCAGGCTCAGCAGACCAATATGGAAACACTCTGGCAGTAAAGGAATCTTATGGGAATCATTCCAACAAGGTGATTGTGTTTAGAGTGGCTGTTACTGAGCTGCACACATGATGCTGTGTCAGGTCTTAAATAAACTATACATGCACACTTAAATACTGCGAGATTTAATGACTGACACAAACACTCACAGACATGGATGTATAGAAATACCGGAAATATAAGCACTTCAATTTAACCCAACCAAAGTGAAGTGGCCACCGTTGCAGCTCTGGCCACATGCACAGAGCTGCAAAGTAAGGCTGTGTCATGTTACTGTTGCATTGAGTATTTTATGAGTAGAGCAGATGTGTTTGTGTGTGCCAGGCCCCCGTAGGAGCTTCCCTATAGAGCTGCTCCTGGCTGCAGTGCCCAGCTCTGTTTAGTTCTGGGATAATCTGTTTGGCATTTGAGTAAACTGAACGCTGTCAGACCCTTTTAAGCTCATCATAAGCTTCTGAACAGTCACAGGACTCATAACTTTTATTTGGTGATCTGTTGTTATAGTGTACCATAACTCAGCACAGGAGCCTTTTCTGTTTGATTCATTTTTTCACAGCCAAAAGTGCAATAATTTCCTCAGCTGTCAGAACACGTTTATTTATATTCACCAAAATAATTAATGCCACTTGAGATAAATAGATTATAAGTAGGTGTGTGTGGCCAACATTTGGATCTGACTGATGATGAAACATTATTGAATTCATTATAAACCACTGTAGCAAGTGAGGAGACTGTGAGGAGAAATTATTATTTTTTCTCTTCAGCAGTTTCAGGAATGGCACCAACAGGATTTGTGAAGGATTTTGGGTCATCTAAATGTAATTTGTTCACAGATCCACAAACTTACATAAAGTTACAATCACACAAAATGAAAATTTGCTTTAAAAATGTGTTGATTGGTGTTAATTCTCTTGGATGGTTGAGTTTCATTGTGTTGATGAATTTGTATTCAGAGTTTTACACTAAATGATTTTAAATTTTTCTGCTGAGCGTGAGATGTGAACCTGTGCTCAGAATTTGCACTGGTCTTTGGTAACAATACGGTGCACAACTGTGGATAAAAGAACTAGTGACGGGAGTCAGGAATGACCTGATGTTTGGTTTGTTTCACTTTCCTAACTTTGCACAATGAGGTGCTGTCTGATCAGTAATGCAGCGGTTGTCTGAATCCGAGCAGAGTGTATAGCCCTGTCCACTTCAAAAGTCATCCTGCTGCGTCTATCAGCGGTCACATCATCAATACAGACTAGCAGCCATACATGCCCATAACACTGCCCCCACCATGTTTGACATGAGCTGTTTCTCTCCTTCTCCATATTCTTCCCAACCCATTATTCTGGTACAACTTAATCTTGATTTCATCAGTTTTGTGTTTTTGTTTTTTCACAACTGTGCAGGCTCTTGTAGACATTTTCTGGCAAATTCTAATCTGACCTTCCTGCTCGTCAGTGTAACCAGTGGTTTGCACATTATTGTAAACCCTCTTTATTTCCATCCATGAAGGTGACTCTTGATTGTTGACTTTGATGAAATGGTTGAGTTTTTGCTCTCTCTCTGATAGCTTTACTTTGTTTTGTCCGCCTAAACGATGGCCTCCCTCACTTGGACTGACATCTCTTTGCACCTCGAAGTTCCAGTAAAGAGATATGACACCTGAAACAACACTGAAAATCAACTTCAGATCTGCTTAATTTGTCTTGAAATAATGGAACCTCACCCGGCCATGAATTTCATTGTCAGTCAACTGGCCAATTACTTTTGAGCCTCTGAAAATGGAGGACTGTGTATGGCTGTAAATCCTAAACAGTTAATGCAATACTTTTGTTAAACCCCTTGAATTAAAGCCGAAAGTCTGTACTTTGCACTCTCTACTCCTTTAGAGTACTATAACAGTAGTACTACTACTAGTAGCACAAGAGATAAACTAGCATTGAAGTAATCAGTAATGAACAAGTAGTTGCTCTTTTACTGTCTGCTCCTTATTAGGATAGAGCCATTAGAGAGGCTTGCAAATTATATATTCTGGGTTTTTCAGGGAAGGAGGAGGCGTAGATGTCGTTTTAAGAATTTATGACCAGGTAATTGAACTTTTATGAAACCGTCAGACAGCAACTATTATTCAAAGCAGATCCTTCCAACACATCTGGAAGGGCTCTTTAAATTTTCCCTGTCACAATGTCTGCCTTTAATCAGTACCAAAACCCCATTATGTTTTAGAGGTCAGTATTTAGTTCACTTAAACTTTTGGTGCACAACCTGGTGGAAAATCTGTGTAGTATGTTCCATTATGGCTTCTGCAGCTGCTTGGGAGAGTGCAGCCTCTTTCCCTATTACAAATAATGGCCTTCTACTCCTCACTCAATTATACTAACAATGTGTGATTAAAGGTTTTTGTGAAATGAGAAAGTATTGAATGTTGAGGATGGATGGATTGATGCAGGGAAGGGAACTAACGTAGGAGGAGGAAGTGGTTGGATTTAATGGCAGGAGGAGGCTCAATATGGTGGCAGGTGTTGTGTCACCTGAGCTGATTATGGGCCCCAGAGAGTACCTGGAAAAAGAGAGAGAGAGAAGAGATGCACATCATTAAATAAGAGGAGATGAGATGAATGAATGAATCGATGGGAATAGGGGGCAATGAGATAGTAAGGTAAATGGATGGGGGTAAAGAAAGAGTGGATGGGAAACGGACTGGACTGAATGGGTCTACAGAGCATAAGCAGATTTGACAGGTTATTAGATGGCTGTGTGGCTAATGTGTAGCTGTGCTGCTACGCCTAAAATGAGTAGTTAAAATAATAATATCCACCTTGCCCCTATGGTTTGGAAGCCCTGTTACTCTTATTTACTTAATGTTAGATTGATTGGATACTATCCAGTTTAGTATTGTGCTGTATTTAGGCAGAGTTATTATGCAGCAGTTTGTGTAAATGCATTATTACAAAGCATGCAGGTTGTGCAGGAGTAAGTTCTCTACTACACTACCCACTCTCTTTTCTTTCCATTAAACACAGCTGACTTTGTTCTCAGGTGGGAAGCCGGGGATTAAATCTGGTTGGTTGCAGGCTGAGCTACCACAAACAACACAACTGCCACATCCTCTTCACATAACTGCCCACTGGCAGATGAAGAGAGATCACTAGGAAGCCTTTTATCACAGAGATGGCACATATCTACACTCAAACAAAGTAGCAGCATTTAGCTCTACTAAATGTGAATAAATTGGGATATTCTTCAGCTTTGGACATTATCACGCAAGTATTGTGTTGGTATACATATACCAGTGATCAGTTCCTGCGTGGTCTTTCTATAACAGTTTCCCTCTGATGTTTACATAGAGCTTCACTTTTCAGGTTGAGATTTGAGACCATCACACAGCAAGTGAAGAGGGGACAGGGACAATGGGACTTTGAAGTCTAGAGGGGGTTGATGAAATGCTGGCACTATGTTTTATTAATTGAGCCTGGAAATTGAGGTGCTGCAACAGCGGCCGGGCCTTAATTATTTGGTGCTGGCTGTATATCTGGCCCTTTGTCTGAAAAACTTTCCAATAGGAAAACACAGAAGAGACAAAAGATATTTTATAGGTGCATGCGTGCGTGTGTGCTAGATGCAGTGAATGCAGATGAATTAGCGCTAATTAATGTCCTCTGGGAAATAATAATAATAATAAGGGCTTTTATTATTACACGATACTTTGATGTGGTGACAGTCCTTAGATTCGGTCACTAAAACAAAATGAATTGTTAAGCCAAACATGTGCTTAAGTTTTGCGCCTGTTTAGTTTCCTTTTTGTCTCGCTGCGATATACCGTGTGACACACACACCCTGCACTCTGTTAGTGTTGGTGATGTTCGGAGAAACCGTGCCCATGCAACACGGGGAACTCTGAGCTCCTCCTGGGGCACAGTTTTGCTCTCACCTCCTTCCCGCTGGTCCTGCATCTTAGTTGTCATCTTCTCACGGGATCAGAGCAATCAGAGCAACCTCAGTGCTCTGCAGGGGCAAATCTGAAAAAGGTTGTTATGGCTGAAAGCTACACATTTAGTGGTATGCATATGAACAGACATGTTCATGTATTTTTTTTTTTTAAGTCTTCAGTATCTGCTTTGGTTGGTTTAAATAGCAAACATCAAGTAACTATTGCTGCAGCTGCATCAAATGTCCAGTTCTTATTGTTTTAGTCTAGTTCCACTGTGAATTAATGTCCCCATTAGGCCTTACAGTGCTGTATTTGTTTTTTTAACCACAGGTCCAAACACTTTATAGCTGAATCATACGTGAGATTCCCTCAAGGGAGAAAACAGCAAAGTGCATGCAAGTTCCAGTTACATATTTATCCAGCTGGAAGCTTAGAAAGGCTGGAGAGGCACTACAAATTCACCGGGTATCAGTAAACAATGAAGACATATCATGTACGAGTAAGCACACAGTGTTAACACAAACACAGGCGGGCACAGCCATTGTGCTGGACCAGGTGAAGCCGCATCGTTCGGTCTGCCTGTCATTAACTATAAAAGCTACTTGACCATATTATCATATCATATACGTGAAGGCTGTAAGGCATTCATTTAAAAACTATTCTTACTGTTTTTATAGGTAATGTTGTTGGCACAGTATTAGCACCCCCTGCTGCCTGTGCCCGGCTCAGCCCATGTTAATGGAATCACGTCTTCTCGCAGCGTGGCTCAGTCTGTTCATGGGGAGTAATTGGTGTTAAATTGGTCTGTTTTCTCTGACAACATTGTCCTCACTCTCCTGTGAACAAAGTGCATTTTCAAATAAGAAAAAAAGAAAACTCCACCCACTAATTTTCAAAGTAGAGCTGTAGAAAAGAACCTGAACCATTATTTCCTGACAGGTAAATAGCATGCCCCGAGGAGACAAAGTGGTAGAATAATGCGTTTGATGTTTTGGGGGTTTTCACTTAGACTGCATGACTAACTGTGGAAATAACTTTTATTTTGTGAGCTCAACTATTCATAACATTTGTTTGCATGTGGTTGAAAAAACACATTCATTTTGTAAGCAATTATCAAAGCATTTGGCAGCAATAATTATCGGAACTTATTAGGACCTTGACTTTCACAGATCTCGCTGCAGTTGTGCAGATTACTGCCACGGTGAATGATTGTAATTGCCATGCATTTGTGTTTAGTTTGTGTGGCAAAGTTTCACATGAAGCCATGATGTTGACAAAATGACGATGCATAAAAAAATTATAGTTGTGCACGTAACGTAAGAAATCTTTTCAGGGATTTATTAATTCCCAGCTGTCGTGCTGCTGTATTTGTCACATTGGTCTGCAGTCAGCATAGTTACGGATACTTGGGCTCATTTTCATTCTCCTACGTGAAACTCCCTTCACAGGGAATGATCAATCACAACAAACTCACTTACTTGCATGTTTTATCATATTTTGTGGTGCCTGAGTTAAGTTTCCCAGTGTCAGTGTAACCATAAATACAGTGTTTACTTATTGTCAATCAACTGACACTCATTGCCTCCCCCAGAAAAAAAAAATCCCTCAACAGACGAGAGCTGATTGGCATGTCCATGTTTTTTTTTTAACTTCAAAGTTTGAAGATAAAAGAAATCTTATTATATACCGTGTTAATTGAAAATTGGTTTGCAGCAGGCGGCAGTTTTAATGAGAGATTTTGCACCACACTAATTGTGGGTAGACATAGCACTGCATTGATTAACAATCATTATCTGTCTCTTCCAGGGAGTTGCACTCGCCTCTCTCTTCTTCATCCTGGTGTCGATCACCACCTTCTGCCTGGAGACCCACGAAGCCTTCAATGAACTGCAAAACCGAACGGAGCTGGTTGTCATAGGCAACATCACAGATGAAGTCCTAAGGAGTGAGATGGTGACCAAGCCAGTTCTCACCCTGGTGGAGGGCATTTGTGTAGTCTGGTTCACATTTGAATTCCTGGTGCGCATCATCTCCTGCCCAGACAAAGTAGTCTTCATCAAAAACATGCTCAACATCATTGACTTCGTGGCCATTCTACCATTCTACCTGGAGATGGGCCTGAGAGGTCTGTCATCCAAAGCTGCCAATGACGTGCTAAGCTTCCTCCGTGTGGTACGGTTTGTCCGAATCCTCCGGATCTTCAAGCTGACACGTCACTTTGTGGGCCTGCGTGTCCTTGGTCACACGTTGAGGGCCAGTGTCAATGAATTCCTCTTGCTTATTATCTTCTTGGCACTAGGTGTGCTCATCTTTGCCACCATGATTTACTACGCTGAGCGGATTGGAATCAAGCCTGATGACCCCACAGGCACCAATCACACACACTTCAAGAATATCCCCATCAGCTTTTGGTGGGCAGTGGTCACTATGACCACACTGGGCTATGGAGACATGTATCCACAGACGTGGCTCGGCATGATGGTGGGAGCGCTGTGTGCACTGGCCGGGGTACTGACCATCGCCATGCCGGTTCCCGTCATTGTCAATAACTTTGGGATGTACTACTCGCTGGCTATGGCAAAACAGAAGCTGCCGAAAAAGAAGAAGAAGCACAACCGGAACCCAGATGCTCCAACTGACTCAGCCTCGTTTGGGAAGTCAGAAACAAACTCACACAGAGACAGTACTCAGAGTGACACATGTCCACTGGCTGCTGAGGAGAGCATCAGTAGGAACCGCTCAGGTGAGGCCATAGTACAATTTTGAACACTCCAAAATTTCAGAGGCATATTTTCTCACTTACCATTTGTTGTGGGCCCATGCAGGCGGCTGTATTTCATTTGCTCAGGTTTTCTGCTGCTCTTTTGTTTTTGATGCACCCACCATTTAACCTAAAGCAGTAACATGGTTTCAATGCTTCCTGACAGATGTTCTCTTTGTTTCCTCTGTGAAAGAAGTGTTTTAATCTAGAAAAATTATTTTATTACTTGATAATGTTCTTAGCAGCACCAGAAAGAAAATACCCGTTCACTTGCAGTGGGTTGGAGGATATTCTCAAAACCTGTGCATCTGCAGCGTATACGCCTTCTTTCTTTTTGTAAATTGTAAGAACTGACCTTTTTAGTATGAATGTTGCACTGTAGTAGTAGTAACACAAAGAGCTGTTGTGTTTCAAGTCTTGAAGTTTTGAGGCTTTTTAGTTTGCCTGACAGATGAACTGCACTTAGTCATAATGATGGTAACGTACCAGGATTAAATTACATCTCCTAACATCTCAGTCAAATTGGATTTCATCACAGAAAAATACCAGTTTTATGCGGTAACTTTGTCTGCCTTTGCGTGGGCCCTCAGGGGTCGGTAAAAGCTTTGGCATTTATGTTGCCATGTATTTTTGTCTTCCTGTCAGACTCCAAACAGAACGGGGATGCAAATGTCGCCCTTTCAGATGAGGAAGGCTGCAGCCTGACCCAGCCGCTGTCCCCCAGTGAAAAGTGGACACTGCGGTGTTCCCGAGGCCGGGACAAGAATAAGAAAGAGGGCACCTGCTTCCTTCTAACCTCCGAGAACCCCAGCATTCATACTGGTAAATAAATGCAAACCAGTACATACATGCTGCATTTGAACCGTTATACATTGTATATAAAAGGTGGATTTGAAGCTGCAAGTTTAGCATTTTTGCTGTCGCCTTTTATGTGATTTGAAATCACGAAGGAAGGATGGATCTGACTGAAAAGCTGAGGGACATTGCATGCTCATACAGTAATGGCTTTACATAATGCTGTATTGAAGATGTGTCAAATTAGCAACTGACAAAGTAAACTTATTGTAAAAATGTTAACTGAGATGATAAATCAAAAAAGAAGTATGATAATTTCCCCATTGACTTCTATGCAATCCCACATTTCTTTGCAATGATTGGCATCACCCCCTGCTGGCTTTGAGGCAGCCTCAGCCTTAGATTTACTTATGGAGTAAATGCATGTATATTTTTATATATAGTTTATTGTAAAATATGGGAGTCTTGACAACTGACTGCTAAAATTCCGCATGCTAGAATTTTTATACACATTTCTAGCAGCCACATGTAACGCCTGGTTCTATGGTAATGTGCAAAATTATGACCTTATAGTGCAAAGTTAGAACTTATATTATACATTATAAATTAGCATGTTAGCATGTGTCAAGGTTAGCATAATTACTAAAGACCTGAGGGTTTAAATACACGAGAGGTATTGAGGGAAGAGGAAACAGGTGGGGAACTAAACACAGCTAAAACTAATCAATGATAAGGAGACATGGGAAGCCAAACCAGGAACAAGACACAGAAGACAACAGCTACCAAAATAAAACAGGAAGTAACATAACAGGGAAATGCCTAATATAGACACAAAGACTTAACAAGAAGATGCAAGGGGACACAGGAGAGGAAGGATAAACTGAAACTCAGGGAATAAACTTTAAACTATAACTATAACCACAAACAGAAACTAGACTGGAAAAGCTAGCAAAACTAAAACTAAGAAACCTAATGTCTAAACTGAGAGCCTAATTATGAAGAAATCCACCGGGAAATTTCTGCTAAACAAAGAGAAGGCCAAAAGAGAAAAGAGCTCAAAACACCATAAACAGAGGAATCCAAATAATAATACAAAAACTCAAAATTCAGGCAAAAACCCAGGATCCATGACAAGGCTGTTATACACAAAGAACATAAAGTTGAACAATTTCATGTTTTTTTTGGTCATAAACTAAAATTAAAGAGGAAACGTCAGAGAATGAGCAATGCTTTCTTTTTTTTTCTTCATATGACTCTGAGGGGAACATGAATATCTGTACCAAATTTTCTGGAAAGCTGTTGGATCGTTGTGGGATGAATACTTTAGCCTTACCTAACGTGTGAGTTTGATTGGCAGAGTGATTGACAGAAAATGCCAGCGCAGTTTCCTGCTGCTAGTAAGGCTAAAAGGAACACAGTGTTTTGTTTTTTTATCCAATTCAGTTGGTGCTTTTATGGATGCAGAGTGCTAAGACACGTTCAGTGGTGCTTTGAAGCTATTCTAAACATTATACATATAGTGTGCATTTTGTAGCTAAATATGGCTACTTGTAAAAATCGAAACAAAACAAAAAATAGTGCAAACTTTTTTTTGAAGAAGAAGAAGAAGAAGAAATGCAAAGAGTTTGTGCTTTGTTACAGCAAAACTTAATAAACAAAACCAAAAAGTGCAGTCATCATAAATACTGCTTATAGATAATCTAACAGAACAGAGATGCAACAATACAGCTCAACCAGTGTTTGTTGGGACCCTTCAGTCACCTGTCTTTCCACCTCCAGCTGACTACAGCTGTTTCAACCATTATTTACCACTCAGATCAATAGAAAATCAATTGAAGAGGTCTGTAGCTCTAATTGCATCATCAATCTGTCTGTGCGTGCTCAGTACTCGGGTTAGGGTCAGCAGTAACACAAGGCACCAAAAGAAGTATGTGAGAAAAAACTGATACAGTTAAAATATAAGCTGAAGTTCATACGTTGAATGGATTATTAATATCATTCTTATTTTTTGACATCTAGATTGGATCAATATTCAGAACTGTTTAGGCTGCACATTTGTACAATGCAGCATTATTATTCTGCCTGAAACAGAAGAATTGGGGGGGGGGGTGAAGTTCCTGTAATTCTCTCACTTGGCATCCGCTGTCACCCGGCCATCTTTCTCTGCTTGAATGACCGCTGCATCTCACATCTGAGCTTTCCAAAGTACCCATAAGCCCCTTGTGAGAAGAGGCTCTATATTTGGCAGCTGTGGATTGATTCCTGACATCCTGAGTACTAATCCCATCCAGTCAACATCCTGACAATCGTGTGCAAACAGCCCAACATTATTGAAGGTGCTTTGGTGATAAATTGCACATTAAGGAAAAACAAAAACAAATCATAAATGGGGCATTTATGGTAGCTTTTCTCCTAGGAGTGTATATACCCCCGTGTTTTCTTTTCTTTTTTCTTTTCTTTTTTAACAACCCATTATAAGGACATTTTCCCAAAAGCCTTGCCAATCCCTGAATATTTTAATGAAAATTGGTGCTAAGTTAATGGCATGTCACATAAACAAAAGAAAAAGAAAAACCATGCTCAATTAAATTTGCCCTAAATGAGAAGAAGAGATGTTTATGGACAGTTTTACTAATCTGTCACAGCTTTCTAATAATATGGAAAATGATTGGGTTTGCTCATGGGATCACCATGTAAGAGCTATTCTGGTCACACAGACAAAAACAATAGAAAGCTGAGAAAAGCCAGAACACCTTAAAACGAATCTTTGGGAGATAGAGGAGGGGCTAATTCAATTCTGAGCCCTGGATCTGGTGAGTACGTACATAATGATATCCCAGTCTATTACAGTGGATTATATCACACATACAACAACACATTTTAGTGCACATTGTCTGCAAGACGTGCTCAGTGTTTGTGGACAATTTTCAAACCTGTTGTGGCAGAATTAAAAATGACGAAGAAAAAAAAAATCTTCTAGTTTTTAGCCAGCATTTGAAAGTCTGCCTCTGTGCAGACATTTTGAAATGACTAGATAGAAATAAATCATGACTTTGCTCTTTAGAGCTATATAATCATGGGGGATGGAGTTGGTGAAAAACAAGGCTACAGGATATGAGGTACACATAATATTTCAGCGGGGCAGTATGGCTGGAAGTAGAGAAAAGGACAGATGGATGCAGGCCTGAAGATGCTCGGATCTTCAGATGGTTATCAGGAAATGGATATCATCACCCACCCCGCGGAAAGAAAATGCTGCTGAAGCGATTAAGGTTGTCACAGGGAGTCAAAAGCACGTTGTGTTTGTGACAGGATGACCACCAGTTCATTGTTTTGCCCATAATGGTGTAGCAAACAGTTCGAGTGCTGCAAGAGGAAGCAGCAGGAAGCTATACAGACGAAAAGAGGAAGGTTTTCCAAGCCCGAGTGAGCCTCCATATTCCCAAGCGATTCCTCAGGATGAGTCCCACTAATAGGTTTCCATTAACAATATGGATGGTCAAAGCGAAGCATCCGGCCGACATCTGAAGTTCAAATCGAAGTATTGTTTTTAAGTTTTTTTGTATCTGAAGTAGAGTTGTAATATGAGTTGATTAGTCATTGAATATAAAGAATTTAATAATCAAGCATTAATTTTAGTTTTTATCAAACATTATTAACACGTAGGGTCTCTAGGATTAATTAATAATGGAAATAAAGGAGAAAACCCAGTTGTTCTTAGGTTATAGTTCACTAGCTTGGGTCACGATCAAGGTGTTTTATCATACTAGTTCAAAAGGAATCGTGCTCATAAAGTAAGTCACTGTATTGCATTGTGATCCTGTGCTTTGTGTTTCCAAACAGAGAGCCGTAAAGACATCCTCGCTGCCACTGGAAACTATGCTCAGCCGGAGGTCACCACTCTGACCTGATGCTGATTGGCTATGAAAAGGAGAAAGAGCACGACTTTCTCAGTGGTGTACATTTTCCTTCCTGAATGAACTGCAGAAGAGATTTCTTTAATTCAGGATGAGAGCTCCTTTTTTTTTTTTCCGTTGCATAGCACATTTATCATATGAACACTTATTTACATGTTAGGGAGCATTTTGCATGTACTGCATGCTCAAGCATTGTATGATACTACAAAACCCGGCTACCATTCATATGTATTTCATTTAGTGCATATGCCATAGCTTGATTCCAAGGTCCTGAAAACAATTGGCACCTTTTTATTTTTAGTGGGGCGCTATGTGAACACAGTTTTATTACAAAGTGAAGTTTCGGTCACGTCGTTGCTTGATTCGAAGGGGGGCACGGCTCAGTTTGTCTGGAGAGAGCTGATGGTTGTTTGGTCACCATCAGTCGAATGTAACCAAGCCACACGGTCCTATAAGCTGAGTTTTCAGGTCTTAAACTTTCAATAAAGATGTTATTAGTCAACTTTGATTGTGTAAACTTATTTAAATTGTGAATATTTAATTTTATATATAGAAAGAGAGACATAAAATTTGAAGCAGAGTTTTCAGGGGCTTTAGTGTGTCTGTTGCAAACATCCTTTTTGTTCATGTGTTATTCCATTTGTTAGTGTGTTCTTATTTTTCTTTTATCACGTATCTGCTTTGGGACTCATTATCATAACTCATGCATCGTAAATAATGATAATAAGGAGTGAGGACATCCGCTCCTGGATATGGGTTTGTACAGCAAAATTACTGTGAAAAAGGTCAAGATGAAAACTTGAAATCGTTGATTGAGCTCAACCCACATTTATTTATTTATTTATCCGTTGTGCTGCTTTTTAGAACAGACACGGACAGGACACGGTGTGATACGAATCCTGCCCGGGCGACACATTGTTTGTAAATCCTTGTACAATAAGAGATTAACAAAAGAAAAAAAAAATCAATGGAGCAGTATTGTCTATCTGTTACATTAGCTATACACAGTTGATGCATCATTACTGGTTGAGTGAGGACCAAATGTAGACTCTATTAGATTAGATGGTAAAAGACTTTCAGTACACGTTCGTAAAGATACATACAGTACAATACCATCAGCTCCACTTGTGCCTCATGTTGAGTAATGGAGTTTAAATGTGTGCAGTAGTGTAATTCAATTTGTTCCTCAACACTTCTACTTGTGTTGTAAAAACTTGTTACACGTTTGGAAAGAGAGGCAGGAGTCTTTTTTTTTTTCTCAAGGACTTATAATATAGTCCTCATGGTCTACCATAGTGGCCTTATGTTAAATAAACAACGTGGAAGCTCATTTTATCTTCATTAGAATATTTCTATGCTGATGCAGATGTTTGTAATGTAGAAGCGCAGCTGTATGTATGTAGCACAGTGCATCATCATTAAACTCTTTTTTGTTCATGTGGATGCACTATGAAATAGCTGTTGACCAATGAAAGCTTATTTTGATAATTCACCTTTTAAGCCTCATTTCCTGTTTTGTTTTTTTCCCCGTTGTCGGTCATATGTGACGGACGAGAAGAGTAGATCGGTTTAATATTCCCTCGGTATGCACTGTAAAGGTGACTGTAACGAATTTTAACCCAGTAAGATGTTATGTGCGTATGTGTGCGTGCGTGTTTGAGCGTGTGTGTGTGTGATGTTTAACCATGTAGGCACGTGTTTATATGCAGAAATATGAATAAAATCCATTTCTTCCCAGTTGTTGAAGATAAAGGAGTGTTTTCATTCACAGCTTGCAATGCATGCACATTTTTTCCCACTGCACAGTGCAAAGTTTGTGTCATCACAGCGCCTCTACTGTATAGTTATTTATAGAACAATCACCAGACTATACAGGTTGAGACTGTGCTTGTTCAAAGCGGTGTAACGGCAGTCACAGCTGTGCTTCCTGCTTCCCTGAGCCTCCATGATTATGTACCAAAGGTGTAGATGACTTACAGAACACGTCTCCATGGAGATTTGGGATGACAGACAACACTAATTACTGCTTGGCTGCCTCCATCTTCAACTCTCTGTGTTTGCCACATGCAAGAACCGCCACTCTTTCTCACACACACACACACACATCCTCACAGATACACATGCATTCACCTCAGCCCAGCATGATCATTATTAACTGTTGCTGCACACGTAAAACATTTTGATGCTTGGCAATGTACTGCAATGCACTGTCGCAATAAAGGGAGGGAAGGATGGAAAGATGTCACGGGTAAGTGTAAAAGAAGACAACATGTGTTCATAAAAAAGAACAAACTGTTTTACCAAAAGCTCTGTGGACTGAGAGGGACCGGCGGGACGGAGATAAGAAGCATGACAAGATAAAGACGTTTTGCAGAAATTAAAAAGTCTTAAGAGCTACGTGCATTTGCACAACTACTGGATATGACTGTGAATAGAAAGATGCAGTCATGCGAAGAGTTTTGAGTTTAATTATTTTTAAATGTACTCTTAATAATGAGAAATGGCGATAAACATAATGAGATAGAGAAATCAAATATTTCTTTCCAGGTTCTCTAATAATAATAATATTCACTAATTAATAACTGAAGAAATGTTGTTGTGTCTGCTTTCTCATTGGAAAGTTGTTTTCAGCGGTGTTCAGTGGTTAAGTGTTCATTATCTTGCAAGTGTGTTTTGCTGCTTCCTGTTGCTCTGTGTGATATGCGAATTATCTGGTGCATGCTGATTGTGTTGCTTCTGTTATCATTTTGTCCCCTCATTGTCTTATGTTTGTATTTTGTAGTGTCACAACACTTTTTGTGGTCATTAGTTTTGTCATAACATATGCCTCTTTCACACACACATTTATACATCTCCTTTTTCTATACCTAAGCACTTTTAACCTAATGTTTACACACTCATACTCTGATTAGTGGCAACTCAGGGTTCAGCATCTTGCCCAATGATAATTCGACATGCAGGCGGATGTTCTGATTGGTAGAAGACCCACCCTTCTTCCTGAGCCACAGACACCCCATAAGGGAAGGGAAGAGAAGAAATAGTCAAGCATAACCAAAGGAAATAGATAAACCAAGCAACCACAGAAAGAACAGAGAAACATTAAACAGAGAACAATATTAAAACCATTGCATCCCAGAGAAAATGAGAGTTGTTAATAGACTCCACAATGTGAATATTAAGGTGAAGAGAGCGGTTGGTTCTGCATCTAGATGCATTTTGCTCTTTTAAATATTTTATGTATGTTTTTCTTTTTTGCAACACACCACACTGAAATCTCCCCGATCTATGCAGCCACTGGAGAAAAAAGCCTTCAGTGCATTTCTAGGATGCTTTTAAGTTTTTTGGTATTGTGGGTTATTGAACTGCAGGTGGTGAGGGATGCATGAATTTCATTTGTTTCTAGTTACTGTCTTTACAAGTTGGTAGTTTTTGCTACACATTAAAATGTAATGTTTATACATGACAGGGATCATCAAGGATTGCAACTGAAGCCACTGCACCAGTGCAAGAGCCACATGTTTACAGCACACAACACAAATGATCTCACTAACGCCACTGGGAATTAGCACTTTAACAACCCTCTTTAAATTGATGTTTTATGTCTCTGTGCTCTGGGGTAATGGTTGCCCAGCTGGTTCATTTGCCTGAATGCTGTATTGTGATGACTCTATTCACACAAAGCAGTCACCTGCTAGTAGCTGATAGTTTTCCATACCTGAATAACTCCATTAGTGACACAGCATTGCCCACCGGGGGAAAGGGGGGGGGGGGCTGGAGAAAGATGAGTGACAGATGAGTCAGGATGTGATTCATGAAACACGATGAGCTCGGTAGAGGAGAACCAGGCAGAGCTGGAAACTGTGAGGGCTCGTCCTGTCACCCTTGATTACTCCTTTTTATTGTTTCCTCTTGTTCCTTGCATGATTTTTTTCCCTCCTTTGTTGAAGGTTGTCATGACAATATTGAGCACAGTTTCCATGGAGAAAGGCTGAGCCTGAGCCATTTCACAGTTGATTCACTGGTGCAACACCGTGGAAAAGAAACCATCTTGACTTATTTTGCCTGGTGGTATAATAAACTTTTCTTTCTTTCTTTATGGCTTTATGGGTATGTAATGCAGAGGGTGGCCAATAATGTTATATGAAGGATCTTTCATATTATACATAAATTGTGTGTCGTTATTGAAATATTGTGGCCCACAAATTCTAAAAGCTCTTTGATGATTAACACCTGCACAGAGTCAGAACTGGATCAATTCACTGAACTCACCTTTGCAGAATTTGGAATATGAGACGGTTTGTTTATCGATTTGCAACAAGCGTTTGCTTTTCTCTTCTGACAAAATGATTTCAGACTAAGAAGACGAGACTTCTACCTGTCTCTTCAATTTAAGATTGCAAGTGCAGGTTGTAATTATTGTTTCAATTCCTTTAACAGGAAAAGTATCATCTTCTGAAGCAGGATTCGGCAGCATCGAATGCCCGCAACGATGCCATATCAAACACATCAGAATCCCAAGCAGCTGCACCAGACTCAGAGGATCGGAGAAGAGGGAAAACAAAAAAGGGCTGTGGTTGCTATGCAGATGGAGCTTTGGGGCTCTGTTTTCTTTTTTCAACTTTTCTCTCTCTACTTTCTAAGTTCAAGCATCGTGCCACTTTGAAAACAACTTCAAAATTGGCCTTCAGAACTTGAGTGGCTGCGGAGCCACACGTCCACACAAGACATGTCATCATCAGTATCGTCTGCTCCTTCTTTGGCTCTTGTTTTTAAATGAAGAAACATAATGAAATAAAATTTTATTAACATCTTTATTTTAAGTTGCAGTGGGATTGTGACACTAAGGATGCAAGATACTAAACGAAAAGATATGTGTTAGTAATCAATGAATCCATCAGGCATAGATATCATTACCCACATGGGTAAGAATACTTGTAAAGATATCCATAGATATCCTTACCCATACTGTATCCCTTTGAGTTATTTATATCTTATGTTTGGTTTTTAATCCAGTACAATATCACAGATTGAGTCAATGGTGCAACACCGTGGAAAAGAGACCATCTTGGCTTATTTTGCCTGGTGGTTTAATAAACTTCTTTCTTTAAGGATTTATGAGTAGGTAATGCAGAGGGTGGCCAATAATATTATATGAAGGAGCTTTCATGTTATACATAAATTATGTATTATTATTGAAATATTACTAAAAGCTCTTTGATGATTAAGAACTGTGCAAAGTTAGAACTGGATCAATTCACTGAACTCACCTTTGCAGAATTTAGAATATGAGACGGTTTGTTTATCTGGGCAGTAAAATATTTGAATAAATGGGGAAAAAATGTCTCCCTTTTGTTTGATGGGTCTGTATTTTGCGACATCCTCTCACATTGGATTAGAGAGGATTAGATTGGACTGGTAAGGATAGAAACGTGATAATAATTGCTCAGATATTTCCAGTCAGCAATCGCAACTGATATAACTGCAGCTGGTGATGCAGATCTGTTGATAAAAAGAGATGATGAGAGCATGAAACATGTGCCAGGCTGTAATAAACCACAGTGATCATTTAAAGGATTATCAAAACATCTATCTTCAGCTGTAATGCCATCAATCCATCCGTCCATTTTCTTCCGCTTATCCGATTCAGGGTCTAATCGGCTAGTGTGTTACAATAATGACTGCCCTAAACTGAAACGCTGTAAGAATAAAATGCCAAATAATAAGTAAAACCAGTCTAACCATGTGAGCAGGGATGCAGAAGTAATGATCTGTGAAGAGCAGGAGAGTTATTTCTCAGTCAACTACCCTAAAGGGACTTCACCCCCACAACAGAAGCATTATGTGTTTGGCAGAAGGCCGGCCTCTTGTAGGTCACTAATGGACAGCATTCCCTGCTCTCCTTTGCCCCTGTGAACGTGTGTGCGTGTATTTGTGTTAGTGTAAAAAGTAGAAAATAAAATGTCCAGGAATGAAAGAACATTGATATTGGCCTTTGAATCTACAGCTCCATCAGTGCTGACCCTGGTGGACTATAAATCACACTCCCACTCCTCTTTTTTTAACATTTTTTTTTTTTATCTGCAACCCACACATGGCTCAGACCACCAGCTACACACCCTCTGAACACCGGAGACCTCTCTAATCAGAAACTACATTGCATTTGATTTAAATTGGTACTTGAATTCTAGCTGGCAGTCTGATTGTGGCTCAGCTCAGCTGGAGATGGATGTAATGTGTTGTGACTGGGCAGCAACAGCGATAAAGTTTACTGGATGCAGATTCAAGAGGAAGCCACTAACAGCCATCAGGAAATAGGGGAAACAGTGGAGTCAGTCACTAACAGCTCGTGACTGAATTAATACAAGAAAAGTTGAATCAGTGCAGTTTTATTGCTGTTGTTAAGTACGCATCCTCATGCTTCCACTCGTATCATAGAAGCTATAAAATTATAAAACAAAATGTGTCGCTTCTTTCTTTGCAAAAGGATGTAAATGAATAAATAATTGTTGTTTTGTATTTTCCTGAGGCTCACATGTTGTGCATTTGTATCTTCATAAGTGATCAAGTCGCAGCCTGTGAGTCATTGGGCCAGGGCAAGGCCCGGGCATTCATTATAAGCTCATCGAGCATCATGTTGTTTTGAAAAATAAAAATGAAAATAAATAAATAAATGGAGGATAATGGAGGTGCCATGTTTCAGTTTTACAGGCACTGGCATTAGTTTCATATCTCAAACACACAAATGAGAGTGGTATGAAGTATGTCTTTCAACCTCCTGAGACCTGAGCTCCTGTTTGCCATGAAATTTTAATTTCTCCTAGATATTTGTGATTACATGGACCTTATATCTATATAAACAAAGCTTTCTCTTCAAAAGGGAAGTTGTATTTTGTTGTGTGGTTGTTACATACTTTAAAAAAAAAAGTCCTCAGATGGGGACAGTGGGTTTATTTATTTTGCGTCATAACATAACAAAGTCAAAATGGCTTATTGGCTTATTGGCTTATAACACTATTGAGCAGAATAAAGTTTAAGGTGCAGCAAATAATGCCCCCAAATGTAGATGCCGGGTCTTAGAAGGTTGATGTCACTCTGAGGAAGAATTTAAATAAGCAGTTATTAAAAACAGAATATTCCTTTAACAGGTATTTTGATTATTATAAAATGTAAAGTTTAATTTAACATATTTATGAATCTCTATATAAAGTATAAAAAAAGCATGTACAGGTATTTGTGACATGAGGAACTAATACATAATCTGAACCATGTGTACTCAGCCTTTCACCCCTCAGGTTTCCTGATAATCAAACATGGTGGTCATGTTCCTGGCCTGGAAGAGGATGGTGTCTCAACAATGTACCTTCAACAAATGGCTTGACTGGCTTTGTGCCAGCTGGTTAAAAAAAAACACCCTGCTTCTTCTTAATGCTTTTCTGGGAAGCATTAAGAACAATCTTGTAAACAAATTGACAATAGCTGATTTCCAAGAAGGTTCTGCTTTTTGTGACTCTAGAGTCATCTAAGCCAAGGCAAGTTTCTGAAAGTTTGATTTAAGTGTTTGCTGGGCAGCATAACGCTCTGTGCTACCAATTAGTAAATTCATGTCACCGGAGATGAATTTCCTCTCAGTGAGGAGGAATGTCTTCTGTAAGAGCCTGACCATTATGTCTAAAGACAGGGGGGAAATAACACTGCCATTAGTATGTGCATTTGCTTCTCGGCTATGCCCTCTCAAGTCTTTGAAATACTGGATCCATTTAGATACGTTCCCATGCACACACACTTCCTGATTCTCTGAAAGGAAATAATTAATCAAATGGATAATAGAAGTGATTGCTTGGAGTTTATGAATATTTATCACTATTTTTTTCACAGATTGCAAAGTCAAAACACTGTCTTTACCGTAACACTGCATTTGAAACTTTCACTCTAAAAGTACATTATTAGGAATGCATAATGAAGCTTTTGTTGTCTTCTGAAATCAGTGAGGAGTTAGAAAATGAGAACATGCACTCTTTCTCTAGCAGTGCTCTAATCAGTGCCCACTGTTCTTCAGCTGTCATTAAAGACGGGGTATTTCAGAGCTGCACTCCAACACAATGGCTGAATCGGTGCAATTATCCCTCTTGACTGGGCCATAACCCATTAAATGCCTAATGCATTAGTGATAAGCTCCTACCCACACCCCACCCACTCCCAGGTAGGCAGAGAATTGTTAAGGCGCCAATGTCACCCATTAACGAACTGCTGCGCTACCTTCACATTCTTACATTCATAAACTATGAATTTGTTTGGATTATGTGACTTGAAGCTGTGACTGAAGAGACCCAGGGGATTTGGATGCTCACATTATTATCATGTTCCATGTTCACGGCTCTGCAGACCACAAAGAACAGCTGAGGCTGATTGGTTTTCAGGTGTTTAAACCAAAGCATCTGAGAAATTAGAATTTTAATCCACAGATTGTGCCGAATGAAAGGTCAGGGGATTACAGGAACATTCTAGTTTGAATTATTGTGAAAGTTTGGAACAAATTCCACAGCAGTTGATTCTTTATTTGTTGTCAAAGGTTTGCTTGAAGGCCATGAATGCTAACCTGCACGTGGCTGCGGTAGCAAAGTTTACCAAAAATCTTTTAGGATGTATCATTTAAGAACCACAAATGTCTGCACAAATGGCAACCAGCTGAAGACGTCATCCATTCATTTTCCTAACCACTTATTCAGTTGTGGTCATGGACTGGAGCCCTCATAGATAACATTAGGCTAGAGCTGGATACACTCTTTGTAAACGCATTTTCAACTGTGCTCTCCTTTAGACAATTATATATTTAAAAAGAAAGCAAAATAAACAAACAACCCCCCCAAAAAACAAAACAAAACAAAACAAAACAAAACAAAAATGTATACTATTTCTGTAAAAAAATTTACCAGAAAGTTGAAGTTCACAGCTATCTGCACGGCTAGCTAAAGCAGGTTGTCTCTGGTGAGAGACAACTTGAACAGAAATCAGTAGTTAAAAGCTGGCTGACAGGAAATAATAGGAATTAAAAACAGACACACAAAACAATGAAGTATGCCTTTAACAATTACAGTCACGTTTTTTTGACAATTACACATTTTTTGTAGTTTTGCCTCTGCACATCACCACAGTGGATATTAAATCAAACAATCAACGTGTGATTAAAGTGCAGATTTTCAGCTTTAATTCACGGGGTTTCTCAAAAGTACATTATGTTAACTGAACAGGAATTACAGCCATTTTTACACAGTCCCTCATTTTCAGAGATGTTTTCTGGCAAAGTCTAATCTGGCCGTCCTATTATTGAGTGTAACCAGTGGCTTTCACCATGGTGTAAACTCTCCGTATTTCTATTCATGAAGATGTGTCTTGATTGTAGACTTTAACAATGACACTCACCTCCTCGAGAGTGTTGTTGACTTGGTTGTGAAGTTGTTTTTGTCATCATACACCCTGGCTGTCTTCAGTGGTCTTCCAGGCCTTTTTTTGGTGTTGCTGAGCCGGCGAGTGGCATTCCTTCTTTTAAAAAATGTATCAGATTGGTGATTTGACCGCTCCTGAAGTTTCTGATAGGTTTATTTTTCAGCCTAATGATGGCCTCCTTCACTTGCATCAACATGTCTTTAGAGCTCACATTGACCATTCCAGTGAAAACCTATGAAATGCAAGTTCAGCATTAGGAATCAACTCTAGATCTTTAATCTGCTTAATTTGTCATGAAATGATGAGGGGAACTGGCCTCACCATGAAACTTCCTATCAGTAAATTGTCCAATTAATTCTGAGCCTCTGAAAATAGGGTACTATGTATACAAATATCTATAATTCCTAAATAGTTAAATAAAATACTTTTATAAAACCCCTTGAAATTCTGCACTTCTTGGTTGTTTGATTTAAAATCCTGACTTCTGAAGCAATAGCAGAAGTAGGAGAGGATTCATAATGCCCACAGATATATCAAGATGACATTCATAGATGTCAACTATTAGCCACCTGGACACTAGTGAGAGTGCAATTATTAATGAATATGCTGTTTCTCCCTCAATAGTCAAATAAAAAGTGTGGATGTGAGATAAAGATACAGAAACAAGTAAACAGTGATATTACAGCAGTCGTTCTCAAAGCGTGTGGTGAGGCCCCCAGTGTTGGGACATAGAGTCACTGCAGGGAACCAAGCATGAGCACAATATTGGAAAAAAAAAAACTGTATGGGAAAAAAAACCAAACTAATTTGAATGAATATGTTTTATGTGTATGTTCCTACAAGACTACTCTAAGTCTTGTAAGTCTTGTAAGTCCTACCATTAATTAATCTTTCGATCGTAATATGATCAATCTATCTCTATTAATGGGCTACGTACCACAGGCTTGTAAGGTGGCAGGAGTTAAACCATTACTTTAAAAGCCATCACTTGGCCCAGCTGTTTTATCTAATTACAGGCCAGCCTTCCTTTTATCTCAAAAATCTGTTGTGAAACAGCTGATTATCTGCAGAGGAATGGTTAGCATTAGTGAAGGTTACAATGATGATATAATGATCTTGTTACGGCCTCTGTCAGTGGACTCATCTCTGTGCTTGTCCTGCTAGACCTCAGTGAACTGGTCGATACTGATGGCCATAATATTGCCATGTCCTGGGTCTAGGCCCCAGTGTTTTTGAGTTTTGTGGGACATTTAGGGGTTTTCTAGTGTTTAAGTTTTTGTATTCTGTCTTGTCTCTGTGTTTCCCTTCTGGCCTGGCTCAAGTTTGTTATCTTAGCCCTGGTCTCACTGTGAGCCTCTTCCGGTTTCAGGTGACCCTGAACCATCCCTTAGTTATGCTGTGATAGTGCTAGGCTGCTGGGGGCTTCCCATGATGCACTGTGTGTTTCTTCTTTATACACCTCTTTTCACTCTTTACGTTTACACACCACTCTGCATTTAATCATTAGTTATTATTTGTCTCTTCTCTTCATTCACACCAATGAGCACACCAAGGAAAATATATATTCTGTATGAAAGGCTTATTTTACTACACTGGTCAATAGTTAACAGCAGTTTTATCTCCAGTTTCTTAATGTAAAATACAGTTTCATACATTTTGATTAGCAAACTTGACATAAAGATATATAAATATATGAATGAAGATATGTCTTCCTTTACATGATTGTGAGCTCTGCCAAACCAATTAAAAAAAAAGAAGATATTTTTAATTAGGATGCCTGATTAAGATCAATATTAAACCTTTAACCTACAAAACTGGAGAAGAATCTCAAAGAATTACATGATCCAGACTCATTTTTGAGCATCCGGCCTCCGGCTGTCAGATCTCTATCTGGAAACCACATTGAGGTTTCCATCTGTTTATGGGTCTGTGTATGATTAATATTTTACTTTTTTCTGTACAAACCCACCCTTGTAAATCACAGGCTATAGTCTCATGAAACTCATATAAAATGATGCAAATCTGCAACCACATCAAAACACTTAGTATTGGGTCTAAATATTTCATTCAGTGTAAACATGAAATACTTTCAGAGAAAAACAAACAATCAGACGCATGAAGACAAAATCAAAGAAGTCAGTTGTTTTTGGTTACATTAACTCGGTGCAATTAAAGCAAAGAAAAAACTATCTGTGCAGTGATCTCTGCTTTACAGGAACTGCTCTCCAGAGGCTGTCCAATGATTCTAAGTAGTGTCCATGTTTTTCTGAATAAAAACTGTCAATTAATGTTGAAACATGGCTCAGTTATAGGGCTTTGGGCACACAGAGAAGACTTTTTCTTTTCTCAAGCAAATTATTGAGAATAAGAAAACATACACTTACAAACCACTTTATTAGTTAGCCCTTGTTAATACCAGGTCGGACCCCCTTTTGCCTTCTGAACTGTCTTAATTCCCAGTGGCACATATTCAACAATGTGCTGGAAACATTCCTCAGAGACTTCGGTCCATAATGACATGAGAGAATCAGTTGGTGCAGATCTGTTGGCTGCACATCCATGATGTGAATCTCCCATTCCACCATATCCCAAAGGTGCTCTATCGGACTGAGATTTGGTGACTGTGGAGGTCATTTGAGTACAGTGAACTCATTGTCATGTTTAAGAAACCAGTTTGAGATAATTTGAGCTTTGTGACATGGTGTGTTATCTTGCCGGAAGCAGCCATCAGAAGATGGGTACACTGTGGTCATGAAGGGACAGACATCGTCAGCAACGATACTCAGGTAGGCTGTGCTGTTTAAGCGATGCTCAGTTGGTACTAAGGGGCCCAAAGTGTGCCCAAATAATACCGTCTACATCGTTAGACCACAAGAAGCAGCCTGAGCTGTTGATACAAGGCAGGATGGACCAATGCTTTCATGTTGTCACCGGCAAATTCTGACCCTACCATCTGAATGTTGCAGCAGAAATCAAGACTCATCAGACCAGGCACCCAGCTCTTCCGCATACCTTATTTGTAATGAGTAGTTATTTGAGCAACTGTTGCCTTCCTATCAGCTTGAAGCAGTCTGGCCATTCTCCTCTTCTTGAAGATTGAACTTCAGCAGGTCATTTTGACTGTGTCTACAGGCCTAAATGCACTGAGTTGCTGCCATGTAAATGGCAGCAATTCAAGGCTGTATTTGTGGTGTTGCTACTGTACACTTTTTTTTTCCTACTGATTCATTCAAGATTTTACTTGCCATGTTTTAAAAAGCATGTGATCCTGTGATATTTAAAAATAAATCTAGATTGTAAACACAGTTTAAATGACCAGTTTCCTCAGCTTCACAACAGCTGTTTCCCAAATAAAACAAACTTCCATAATAAGAAAAGATGGATGAAGACGGATCAGTGTTCGTTTATGGGCTTGTTTGTTTATACTATTGCCTCTGATGGATCCTGGCACCTCTACACTCCCTCTCTTGCTTCCTGGTACTTTTGAAAGAACCTTCCTGTTTACCTCTAACCTTTCAACCCCACAGATACAGATCGCTTTTATGTGAAGATGAATGTGAACTTAATTGCTAAAAAAAGAAACCGTATCTGAGCGTTTTCTGTGTAGTGGAGTGTTGTTTTGTTTTAAACTTCCTATGTTCACATGGTAAGTAAAAAGGTTTCCATATCTATGCACATCACAGCTTTTGCAGGACAGTCTGCCTTGCTTTGCTACAGCGCTGTTGTTGAAAACACGGTCCTCTCTTGATTGTGCATCTAGAGATATTTCTGGGTCCTGTGCAAAGGTAAACATGAACTCTTCACAGTTGGCGCTGATGGTGCACTTATTAAGGAACGCTGGTTGTCAGTGGGTGTCCAGGTCTCAAACATCTAATTGGGATCCAAGAGGAGAAAGTGCATCTTGGTTCAGCGAGGAATGGGTGTGCATTGAAATAGTTGCCGCTGCCCTCTGGTTTTACTGCAAAATGTGTTGAGGGATCATTTGCAAGATCTTACATTAGCATTTCTTCATACTTTCAGTGTTTCTTTTGCAGCCTTCTCCCTTCCCACATGTCTGTGTTTATCTCATAAAAATGTTTGTTCTGATGCACATTAAATTTGGGTGTTTCTTAAACTTCTTCCTTTGCTTCCTGCTTCCCTTCTATCTGCGTCAGATAAATGACCTCTCCAACTCTCCCAGCAGTGCATGAAGCCTCGTACGCAACTCATCCAAAAGGAAAAAACAAACAGAGCGGAAACAGCTGCCATTTGTGGCCTGCTCTACCTGTTTCTTTGTGTCCAAATAATCTCACAGCTAATGATGACTGTTATTCATATCCCCCAACGGTTTACCCACTCATCTTTGCATATAGTAACATGATGAAGTGGCTGGCTGTGTATAAATTTAGACATCAGTTTTAAGTGCTGCTGTAAAGCAATTTGCTTGGTAAACATCAATTAAGACTTTATAATTCTCTGAACTTAAAACCTGCAACTGAAATTGATTTCCTGAGTTTGTAACAATATATTTATTTCTCTCTTATATTAAAGGGGGCTTCTGCTGATTTCCCACATAAAAGTGTCTTTTCTGGTCTTGAGGAGGGCTATGTTAAAATAGATGTTTGAACATTAAAAAAAATAAATAAAAATTAAATGCAACTTTTGCTGGCAATCCTTTCAAAGTCCTGATTGGATGCTGCCGTATCAAGATTAACGTGGAAGTGCATGGCCTAACATTAAAAACTTTTGCGAGATCTCGCGAAAGTACATCTCTTTTTTTTTCTCCCATGCCCCTTGCGGGGTTCCGTAGAACTGGACAGTCTGTGAGGACTTACTTGTTGTTTGAGCCAGCCTGTAGTAACCACACTAAGCTGCAATTTCTAGCACAGTTTTTTATTGGCTTAACCCTCTGAAATCCAGGTCATCGCTGGTGATAACCCGACCCTAACTCTGTAGGTTGAAGATAGGAAAAACTATAAATTTTTCCCGGATTTCCAAGTCTTGGGACAACAAGTTTAAAATAACAAAAATTGTATATTCTGATTGCATAGGATCGGTGTTAGAGTTAGGGAGTCACATTGTGATGGTATAAACAGACAAAAATACTTCTTTATGGCTTTAACACTCACTGGTCTCATTGTAGCAACAAATCAAAAATTGTGAACCATTTTTAGATACTATTACGACAGAATAAAAGAGTGTGTAAACATAGATTCCAATAATACGTGTAGTCTAACCAACACAGTGCTTCTAAGCTAGAGGTTTCATCTAAACAAAAGTGGGTGGATGTTAAGAGGCTAAATTGGACCACATTCAAAGAAAGTAAGAAAAAACAACTCCATCGGATGAAATTACTGTCTGTGTGGCCTTCTTTACTGACAGTGCTGCTAAAGCTCAGTGTTGTTTGCAGTGCAACTAGCTGGTCAAACACTAATGAGCTGTCATGGCTCCTGGGCCAGTCCTCTTAACAGGCCTTGCGCAGGACCATCTGGCCTCTGCTGTGGAAGTTGACAACAGCTGAATGCGCCTGTGAGTTGTGCTATGAGAATATGACTGATGGATCTCTGCCCACGCAAACCCAATCTGCCAGGAAAATGCCGCTCGAAGTGTGAAAAATGTCCACAGACACAGTCTTTTCCCGGATCAGGTGGCGGAGGACTGGAAAAATGGGAAGTAGCATCTTGGCTTTGTGAGCTGATTTTAGATAAACATCTGGTGTAATTCCCATTAAAGCGTGTGCATATACACTTTCTCTGTATGGGTATTACTGAGTCACCACAGCCTATTTGTGTGTCTCCCATGTAACACTGTGGCGGGAAATGATCTGTTTACAAGATGACAGAATGCGAAGACGCTCTTCAAAGTGCACCGGACAGCCAAGAAAGGAAGTGTGACCGAGCCTGGAAGACAAACAGCTTGACTTTTACGCACACAGTGAGTGTGGCCAAAACCAAAACAGCAGCAGAAACATCAGTCCCTGTTTTATTGTGACTCAAAGTGCATGCAATCCACTATCAATTAAAGTAACATGTCTCTGTAGACTCCAAAGTGGCCCCCGGGCTTGGAGTAGTATTAAATCCACTACTCAGCAGAATGGCAGCTGTGATTAGACTCCATAATCTTTTTGATTGTTTTTCAAGCAGTGAGGCCTTTGTGAAAATACACCAGGAGCCATGTGTTTATGAATGGGAATGAGAATATTTTCATAGTAGTGTGACTCCTGGTGTTCTGATAATGTGTCTCTGTCCCATCTGACTGCACTGCTGTAAACTCTGAGCCTGTTTGAGCAGCTGTAAAGCGACAGCAGGACACGGCAGATGAAATGCCCTTGTCGACACTCCCTTATAAGTCCACCGTAAGATGGATGTAAAAGTGGGCGCGGCCTTCACTGTGACAGAGGGAGCATCTTGTCAGTGCTGGCTTATTACTCCTTTGCACAGCCCGGCCTGGTAGACCAATCTGTACATGTGCGAAACCTCCGCGGGGGTCCATTTCCAGCCAAATGTCTGCCACAGCTGGACATGAGCCAAGAAATTTAGTGAGTCTAGTTGCAGGAAAATGGTAAATGAAGCCACACGAGTAAAGCTTGCAAAGCGGTGGAGGTTGGCCAGGGCAATAAACTATTAAACTTTTTTGGTTTCTGAAAACTAATGCAGCTATTTATCATTAAGGGCGCAGCAGATATGCACTGGACTTTTTCATCTTCAGTAGAGGAGAATTATTTCTAAGACTGCTTAAAATTAAAGTAATAAAGTACATCCCCTAAAAACAAAGTGAAAGGCCACTGTAACAATACACTGATGGGAGAAAAACATACCTCAATATGCATTCCTCTGAGCCAAATTTAGAGATATTAACTTTTAAATACACGGTGGAGATGATAAGTGACACAGTTTATGCGTTTAGACGGATCGCAGCATCACAAGGTTATAATATTGTTTTTTCCTTCACAGATCACAACAATTCAATTTATTCTGAATAAAAAATTTGTCGTTATTGAATCTATACATTATAAACCTAATATGGTAAGCCATTTGGGTATAAACAACATAATAAATGAGACACACATCATGGTCTGTTTATTAAAAGTGGTTATTTTAATTTCCTGTTCCCTCCATCATGTTTGTACAAATCAGAACGCTCTTCAACCAACAAATCAGCATTTCTGTCTCCTTCTTATAGTCGAACATTTCATCTTGATTGTGTTGCCAGTTTTGTGCTGGAAGCCACCGCAGTTCCAGTGAGAAACACAGAAAAGAGATTGCTTACATAAGTGATCCCAGTTGACTGTCACATCAGGATTTTATCTACTGGATTAGGTCAGCAGCACACAACACTGAGAGAGGCGAAAAAACACACATTTAAACACCAAAAAGCTACATATACTTTTACTTTACACACACACACGCACACGCACATGCACTCACACACATACACGCTGATATATACAAACCCATAATGCACAGTCACTCGGCTATTTTGAGAACAACCACACACAAACACCAGAAACCAACAGACACCAAAGTAACACTTCTGACAGTACAAAAAATCAAAAAATATCTCAAAATATACATTTATTATTTACAGCTCAAGTATACACCCTGTCACTCTTACTATAGATATTCAGTGTGAATTTATCAGAATGTACATCGATATGTACAGATTAAATACATCGTCTTAAATACTCTAAATATAACTATGGTTGGTCACGTAAAGATTATCTGCACAGTTAAATTAATTTGCCTTCACTCTGCTATTGTGACGTTCACCTTAGCAGCTGAACTCAGTGAATCTCTAGAAGCTGTTTGCAATGCAGCAGACACGCGAACGAGACAAAGGAGACCCTGGAGCTGGAATATTTGTTTTCAATAAGAAATCAATACCTGTATACAGGCTCGGTTTGGACCGGAGAAGACATTTTTCCCCTTTGCTGCAGAGTTTCAGCAGCGATTTTAAGTGTTAGTAGGAAGATCAGCTGTGCTTTGTCATATTACAGCTACTCTGTGCCAGTAGAGGAAAAATATAAGCTTGCCTGCTGTTGTGCTTTCTCCGTACAGGATCCACTACATTAGCATTAGTTCAAGTTTGCCATCTACATATTGTGCATATCAGTTCAGAACTTCAGGTGCTTTATAGACTTACGGTCTAGTTTAATTTTTCATGAGGATGCATTTCAGTGCATTTTAGTGGCATCTTGCAGGATGTCACAGCTTCACTGTATGATATACACGTTTTATCTCCCCTTTCCTCCACAGTTACTTTGATGCTTGTTAAGACATGAAAACTGCTCTGTGCTTACTCAAAATGTGCTTTAACCACAAACCAAAGCTGCCATTTTTATACAGGTTTAGTGTCTTCACTTCAGGTTAGGTGCCATTTGCATCACAAGCTGCTGGACATTTAGTTCTCATGCATGCTTTTTACAGGATAGTCTGCTGAATTTGAGCAAAGTTAAGGGTCTCACATTTAAAGATGTCAATACTGCTCATCTGTAACTTCTTAAACTGTCACAAAGCTTTATAGCCTTATCTCACTTATATCCTGTTTCCTGTAATGCAAACCTTCTCATGTCAAACGCTTTCATTTTCACAACTGTCACAAACGTATATGAATGACAGGAGAAGCATTATTTGAAGAAGATTGCAGCAGATCTGAGCTACATCATCTTAATATTAGTCAATCCCAAGCAATACATCACAGCCATCGTAGGTCATGTGATAATGCCTGAAACCTAATGAAATGCAATAGAGGGTACAAGGCAACTTATAATCACATCATAAGGACTGCAAAGCAAAACAGCATGCAGTGTAATGAGACTTCTCTGCTTCTGGCTGCAACACAGGGATGACAGGGCAAAACTGAACATGGTGACATACTTAATGTGACAAGATGCCAAATGATGAGCTTTAAAATGCAAGCATCTTTGAGGAGAACATGTAACAAACCAGATGTTTTTGCTTGTGATGCTTTTTGTGTTGTGCCTTTCAGGGACTTCACCACTCTCGGGCCTATCCCAGAATATAGGTCCATATATTTACTCTGCAAAGCTTTTTTTTTTTTCCTTTCTTTTTTTTTTTTACATGTGTGCTTAACAAACAACTCCAGGGTCTCTACCTAATTAAAGTGCAAACAAATAAGATGAAACATTGGTCCAAACTCTACATAATAAAGTCACTAAATGACCATAAAGCCTAAGGCAAACAGACGACACAGAATCTGTTCAGGCACCAAACAATGTGACTGACTGTGCTTCACACTACATCTGTTCAGTCTCAAGTATTGGTGTTGTCTCAGGGAGGGGCAACGGGATAGTGTCATTGGCTCCTCTGCTGACCAGCAGAGACACCCAGTGGTGAAAACCATGTATTGCCACTTATTCCAAACATTTATATCAGAGTACATTTCCACATTATAACCCCCAAGATATGCTTTCATTACACACACAAAAAAAAAAAAAGGCTTTGTTTTCACATCTCAGATCACAAAACATCAAAGTGTAGTTTGTGGTGCTTGTGAAATTATATCTTCTATATATAGTGGTCACAATTTGAGGAATGTACAACAGTTAGAACCTAAATACCATCCTCTCAGGGATGAAGTATGATTAATCCACAACACAGCATGGCAGTGAACCTGTTATTCAATGTACAGTAACAACATCAGAAAAATATTCTTGAAGGGCATCAGCCGTAAAACGTCTCGTCTGTTTAACTGAACAAACAGCTGCGCAGGTGGAGCAGAAAAAGCAAGGTGTCTGCTCTCCTCTTCCTCCTCCACATCACAAGACGATCTGTATCTATGGTGCGTTGCCACGGCTTCCCCAGGGTAACACGGCTCTATTTTTAAACAGGCAGGGTCACCAGGAGCTCTCATTCACTGGCAGACAACACATTCATGCATGCGCAATTGCACATGCGCATCTGGACGTGTACACAAAGACGAAACCCACATTTCCAATGCCTCCTCTGTTTGCCTCTCTAACAATGAGACAGACGGGCATGAAGCTGCCCTCTGATCAAACACGTGTCGCTCTGCTTATTTCTGCTCGTGCACTGCCACCGCTGCCCTTCTAAGGCATTCATTAAAATGGAGATGCTTGATTAAAACAATTGATTAAACTGGAAAAGCTTTGTCAATGTCAGCTGTGACCGGAGCAGCACAGAGACCGTGATGTGGGGAGCGCTTGTTGAGGAGAAGGATTATTTAAAAGAAAAGTGCTGCTCTGTATTAAGGCTCTGAGATGCTCTAACGACAGCAGGCGCCTGTGCGCCCGCGTTCATGGAATGAAGAGGCAAAAAGTTGCCCCTTGATTTGCACTATTGCAATGTATATGCACAATTTACTCAAACTATTGCACAACACATATGTACAGTATTCTACATCAGTGGGAAAATAAAGATAGAAGGAGATCCACAGTTTAATAATAATGAAGACACTATTGTGACTGGTTATTATTGCTGATGTGTGATAGGCACAATAAACCTAAAGATGTAATGTGCTTGTAACACTGTTTACACTATCAGAATTAATTGTTACACACTGTTTTATAGACACATTTTCTGGATTAAAAAATAATCTCATACCATGAGATACAGATCAGGACAAGATGAGTGATTTTTTTTTTTTTCTGAGTCTCCTTCCATCCTATCCTCCCAAATAACAATCCTTTCCAGCTGAACTAAAAGAAGCATAAACCGGTGAACACATATTATTACAGTTCACTATAAGGTAAAGTATTTTAGCATTACAAGAAACCTTAACCTCAGCCAGAGCTCGTTACCCACCTCTCCTACACTTCATTCAGCTATTTTGTCCCCCATCTCCTGACAGATGGAGACGGTTGTCTTATCTGTTTGGGCTCAAATTCCCATGATCTCTTCATCATAGCCGAGACTGACATGCAATTAGCAGCATGGATTCTTTGACAGGCAAGAAGATGAGAACCATGGGTAAGGGTCAATGGAGTAGAATGGGAGAATAGAGGGATTTAGCTCTGGGGGTTAAGGTGTGATGAATGCAGCAAGTGAATTTTCTCTCCCTTTTCACTTCCACTGTCTCGCTCTCTGTAAGCAGGGCTGGGGTTTAATGGAGGGATCTCTTACGTCAGTCGATCATAGCTCAGACTCAGGCGAGCCAATATTTTGGTAGCCCGTCTTGGTGCTGGTGCCGTAGTTGGTGTTGGTCATCTCCTGGGTACCACCGGGGCCAAGGTAAGCCCGGTGGGCAGGCATGGGTGAAGGAGCCTCACTGGGGTTCTTGCTGAGGATGAAACGTTGTTCATCCTGCTCTTCCAGGTTGGAGATGTCCTTCATCATACCTTTACGGTAGGAGACGGACAGCTTGTTGGAGCCATCTGAGACTAGGTTGAAGTGGCGGGCAATGAAGACGATGGGTAAAGGCAGCATGGCAACGACAATGAGGGCATAGGCCATGGCTAAAGCCCAGGGAGGATAACTCTCAAAACGGTCTGCGCCCTGAAAACAAGAGAGTTTTAAGAGCATGGCGAAAAAGATGTGAAAAGAAGGGAGAGATGAGAAGAGGTGAGGAGAAAGATTTAGCTAAATTGCAAGAAGGGAGGGTTTGGCCAGAAGTTTATCAATCAAGCAACTTTAGTAGTTCTGATTACTGACCTCAGCTTCCACCCAGGCACTGTATCCTGCAGGACTGATGGCCATCTCAATGACAGTGGCAATGATGAGCACTATCAAGACTGCAGGCGACACAAACTTCCACATGTAGAAATAGAAGGAGTATGGCCTGAACCCAAGCATGTCCTCTAGGTCCTGCATAAACCTGTAAAAAGGTAGGAAAGATGTCTCGGTTAATTTACTCTGAAAAAGAGAAATATTTAGATTTTCAATGACTGTATATATCCAGGCAAGCTACCTCTTAGTTCCATAGATCCAGGCTACAGAGATGTTCTCCAGGATCACCACCACAATGAGAGGCAAACCAGCGGAGTAGTCATCAAACATTGTCACAAAGTAGTTCCCTGAACGCAGCACGAACAGTAGTCCTAACAGGAAGGCTATGATACAACAGACCACTGAGGGAGACAAGAAGAAATATCCAGTTAGCATCAGAAACGGGTACAAGAAATTACCTGGATGAGCAGAATCAGCACTTACCGCACAGAATCTCCTTGCGGATCTTGAAGGCGTCCAGTATGGGTGTGGTGATGCCGGTCATGGTGCCGATCATACTTCCCAGGCCCAAGTTGATCAGCATGAAGAAGAACATGACGGACCAGAAGGGACTGGCGGGAAAGTGTGTCATGGCCTCTGTGAAGGCGATAAATGCTAGACCGGTGCCTTGAACTGACTAGAGGATGAAGCGATATCACCCAATTAACACTTATTTATGAAGTGTAGCCATGAAGGTGATTTATAAAGTGTTCATTAGGTTCATAAAGGCATACTTTGTGCAGGGTATTAGAACCTGTGCAGGGGTAGCCAAGCAGATTATGAGCATATTAACATTACACAGAGATGAATTATTATCTCCTGAGAACGTTGTAGCCTCTGGATTAAATCTAACAAGGTCATTTTCAAGCTAGTGTGGAAATCATCTATAAAGCGAGAGTCACAAGATAAATTTAAGGGGTCACAAGCTGATTGACAGAAGAACTGCTTAAATTAAACAAGGTACACTGTTGGTGGAGAGGAGAGGTCACACACTGGTTTGAGTTCAGGGGACTGAACTAACTAACTGTTTAGAGGTAACAATGTAACAGCATCAGTGTGTCGCTGAGAGCGCAACTCACAGCCAAAAACAATGTTTATTTTTACACACTCACACCAAATAAATGTCTGTAGAGTTTTGAAAACCAACAATGATCCAAATAAAACTGAATGAGCTGCTGCACTTTGACCAAAATACTTAATCACAACACTCACAGACAGAGTGATCACAATATAAAATTGGTACCTGAAGGATATTAAGAAGCTCTTAATAGCCGCTTTGTAATAAAGTACATTAGCTCTCAGTGATAAAGCTAACCTAGACTTGGATCAAGCTAACAAAATTGACTGGGAAAAGGTCAGGAGATCGTCTAAGCCTAGAAGATTTATTCCTGCTGACCTTGTTCAGTTCATCCTCCAGGATACAGGGGTCCAGGCCCAGCTGGCCAAAGCTGTCCTCCTTCACCGTCTTTATAACTCCGTACATTTCTGCGTAGTCCTGGGCAGTCAGGTGGGAGAAGTTGATGTGAGGCGGGATGAGCTCTCTGCTCAGCACACCTGTGTTTAGGTAACCCAGAATCTTCTCTGCATTCCTGCACACGGGCATTTGGAGATGTGGAGAAGAAAAACATGTTAGTGAGTAAAAATACGGTAAAAGCGGTTTCCAAAGGGAGACCGCCGAGGTCGCATCTGCTTAAGGACGACACACTTACTCAACAACACACTTCTCGTTCATCACGTTCGCCTTGAACCCCAGGACAGCAAACACTACCAAAGTGGCCAAGATGGAGGTAAGAAAGTTGATGACGGAAACCAGTGCTGCATCGAAGTGGCAGTTATTGTCTCGCTTGTTGTAGCTGGAGAAAGCAATGACGCCTCCAAACCCCAGACCGAGGGCAAAGAAGACCTGCGTAGCTGCTTCTCTCCACACCTGTGGTTCCAACATCTTCTCCAGCTGAGAAAAAAAAGAAAAAAAGAGGAAAATAGGAAAGATTAGATTTATCTTAATTTATCTTAAAAACTTTCCGAACATTATTATTTTATGTTACAGATCACCTCTTTTCATTGCATGATTTATATATATAGCACTATAGGATAATACATAAACTGATGACACCATCTCTTCCTGCTGGTGTGATTTAAAAAATGGAAAAAAATTATATATTTTACATGCAATTACACTGTAATTAGGCATGTGGGGTTTTTATAATTTTATTTATACCAAACTGCCAGTACTGCAAAGCACTCTGTTGCCATGAACTTTCACCACTAGAGGGAGCCACTGACTCAAAGCATTAGACATGACGGGTATTCGTAACATTTGCCTACCAGAGGATCTGAGTATGTGAGGCTAAAACCATCAGCCGCACATGGCTGAACAGCCTGCGTGGACCAAATGCCACTTAGAGTGTCACTTGTCATCTGAAGTGTGAGTGGAAAAAAACTTAAGATTTTCTCTGCAGTAAACCATTAATACACTCTGAAACTGTTCCTCTTTTTGCATGTGGTCAAAATAACTCTGACTGTCTCTCACCTTAGGGGTGAACATGTGAGCGATGCCATCCACCGCTCCCTTCAGCAGCAAACCCCGCACCAGGAAACAGAGCAGCACCACATACGGGAACAGAGAGCTGAAGTACATCACCTAAGAGAGCGAGAAAGCCAAGTACATTAACACTGTGTTTCCATGGATATGCGTTCAGAGGCTTTACACATGGAGGAAGAGGTGCAACCACACACACACACACACACACACACTGAATCGATCACAAAACTGTTTTGTGTTTGCTTGGCACTGAATCTGTGAACTGAAATGTGGAGATGAGTTCCTGAAGTCAAATATTTCTCCCTGCAGCGTTTCAGGGAATCGCTGCAGCACTGGCTATGATAATTAGATTACTAAGTTTAGTGTTTAAAATAGTGTGTCAGAACTTGGCGATCGGGTCTTTGTTGTGTTTTTTCCTACTGAGACACTGGGCTGGATGCTGCTGTTGCGTATGACTCATTCCTTGGATCAAGATTACAGGATGTTGTTGCAGTTGTTGCCAAACTAAGAATTTTCCATCTGCATCCTGAACCACTTTTTGTTTGGTTCAGTTTAAGCTTATTAATGTTGCATGTCCCTTTCTTCCATAATATGGACGAGATCCAAAAATAGACAAGTGCTGACAAGAGGCTTAGCATCTTACCTTCGCCTGAAAAGCAACCCCAAATGAATAAACATTCTCTGATGAGGATGAATCATTGAATAAAAATAGAAATTTCAAGCTTTTTTTTCAAAAGATTCATTGGCTTTATACCGGGTCCGTGCGCATTTTGCATAGAACTGAAATCAGAGTGTTAATCTCCATCGTTAGTAGGTTTAGGAACTGCTCTGAACCTAGAGGAATGCTGTACCTTTCCAGAGGACTGGATGCCCTTGATGACAGCCAGGCAGACCATGATCCAAGCCACCAGCAGGGATACGGTCATCTTCCAGTTTAGGCCGCCAGTGTCATCGATACTGCTGGTGATGTTAAGAGCCTGGCGGTACCAGAAGTAAGTGGTGGCTGAGCTCTTCTCACATTCTGGCTCCACAACTATAACAGCAACGAGGACAGAGAGGGAAAAAGCAAAAAACACACACACATATATAAGTGTACATGCAGTGCACTTGCACAATAGAAAACCTGAAAGCTTCTTTAGTGCTTTCTCTTAGATAAATACATTTGCAAAAACCCAGCAATGGAAAATTAGTAGAAGTAACTATTGCTAATGTTAATCTTATAAATAGAGCATAAGGAGTATTTTTATGTTGTTATGAGTTTTATAGTTGCTTAGAAAAAAAAATCCTTATTTGCAGTGGGCCTCTGGATGTATTTTCCAAAATAAGTGTACTTTTTCTCAATTTACAGCAGAAAATTCAATTTTTTTGGTTTTATTTGAAGGTAAAACTCTTTTAATAAATTAATTTGAACTGCAGAAATGTTGACAGCCAGTTCTTCCAATTTTTAGAATGAATAACATACAAAACAAATACATTGATGAGCCTGGTAGCAAAATGGTTAATACACATGCCGCATAACTGCAGAGTCTGCAGTTTGATTCCTGGCCGGCTGACCTTTGTTTCATCTCACACCCCCTCTCACATCTCACATTTTTAAGTACAGGGAAAAAGTTCCAAAAATATATATTTTTAAAAGGCCTGTTAATTAGGAACAGAACAGAAAAAACTGTAAGTAAATGATTAGTCAGCTGACATAAAATTAATTACCAACAAAACATTTAATGGTTCCAGCTGTTTAAAACAGGCAATGCTATGAAAACCTTTTTCTTGACACTTTGAGAACAAAATGGGTAATTTATCAGATAATCAAGAGACAATGAAAGTCCTTACTATAAGAATATCTTTACAGTTTTTTCTTTTTTCATCAGAAACATATCAACAAAAAATTCTAAATACATCTGTCAGATGAAAATATTGGAGTAAAGTTTAAAATAAAGTAGAAATAAGTAAAATTACTTATTAATTATGCATAGGCAGAGTAATTACATAAACAATTACCTGCTTAGTTACTAGACATTCCACTGTTGCCAGCAGTTAATAGTACTGCATGTCCACTGATTTTATAACCAGCATCCTGCCCTCTCATGCTAATGAAAGTTGATGCCTTTACTCTGCCAGAACCTGCATGTGCCTACCAAAGGCTACCAGCTGCCAGCCATTAGAGGTACTGACCCTCAAACGGGTCATACCATCTGACAGGCCTTGCAACAGAGCTGCCATCTAGGATGAAGCACAGAGCCGGCCAAGCAATAGAGACAGCACAAACACGTTTCTGCTAGACGCCTACTGAAACGCTCCTGCTTGACCGCAGAGCCCCAGCACAAAGCTGCTCCGATGCAAAGGCACCCTGCTAAGCGCTGCGCCTGCATCTGTTGGTAAAATCTGCTGAATATGGAAATGTGTTGTAGGAAACTGAAACTGTTTGTTTTTCCTCTACTCTGTGTCATGGGGCTTATCACTAAAAAGCATTGATGTGGACAGTTGTTTTCTGCTGCGCTTCTATGTTAAACTTTCTGCAGCTGTTTAGTCACTGCATCGTGCACTCACTGGCTTGGGTTCCGTTTCTGTGGATGGGGCACTCAGCCCAAGGCAGTGGATACTGAAAGGACTGGAAAAAATAGAAGATGCTCCAGCCAATAATCACATTATAATAGAGGCCCACGAAACCGCAAACCTGAAGGAAAAGAAGAGAAGAAAAAAATGCAAGACTTAGCACTGCGAAAAACAGAAACACAGGCATCTAGAAGCACAAACAGCATTCAGCATTATGAGTTAAAAGCTTCTTTTTCTTTAGTCACGGCACAGACACTAAGCACACAGCTTAAGTTAGAGTGCACATAAATTATTGAGCTGTTTGCTCTCAGCAGCTAAGACTGGGGTCCTCTATGAGGAGGTATTTATAGCTCCTGATCTCCCTCTGCCATATCTGAGCTGCCACACGCCTCATTGCCCCGGGCCAGGTCTTTCCATCCCCTCCTTTGTACTAGATTGATGAAATCACTATCAGGAAGAAAGTCAAGCAGGAAGACTGACAGACTCATTTGCTGACTGACTATATTTTAAGCTGGTGGCACTGATGAGATGGGGCGTGATGGGTCACTGCTGCTGATGGGGATGGTTTGCGACAGTGATCGGCGCTGGTCTTTGCATGTTGTTGCTCACTTTAATGCAACAAAAGGAAGTAATAAGAGCAGACAGAGAGTCCAGCGGAGCATGTTTGTAGTCTTAGAACATAAAATCAAATTCTGAGCCGAGTATTTAAAGTGATGAAAATCATCATTCAGCACAGTTGTATAAAGTGGATCTCGGTCCCAAACAAAATTGTATGTCTTCACAGGCTGTTTTAATCATGATGCAAAAGTGGTACTCAAGGTCTTTTTATAAAGTAACCATAAATCAGCATCACTGCTTTTATTAATCAGTGCTTATTTTTGTTTATAGATGTATAATAACACAACCTAGATATCATAAAATGACCCATAGGTTGATATATCTTGCATCATTTAATGTCTTATAATCCAGTGGCTTGATATAAGGTTAGAAAGGATTTTTCCACTAATAGTAATTTTAGTAGGTCATAAATAAATCTACCTTGGTCCTGTAGGTAGGCAGTGAAATGTTTACATAAAAGGGTTGTTAATTTAGAGAGCAAAGAAAGCAAGAGCATTGTTTCTGATTAGAGAGGAACGTCATGGTGAATAATCTTCCATGGCAACAAAACTCACGAGAAAACTGTGACCTTGTGAATTTAATAAAAATGAATAATTCATGAAATTTCACGCAGGCATTTATGATCCCATCAGAATGGCTCCTATAGACTCTGGAGGATCCTCTGACTTTTCTTTTACAGCCACCGTGACAGAGACATTTGTGGTTTGAATCGAAATGTCCAAATAATTACTGGATGGATTGCCAGTAACTGTGTTGTCAACTTCTTTGTTCCTCAGAAGATGACTTGCTGCTTTTCATCTATCATCATCTGTCATCATTTGTCAAAACTTCACTTTCAGAAATAATACTGCAGGACTACTTCCAATTACTCCAGTTTTACTTCGTCACTAATGTGGCAAAAAGTGTAAAGCATCTTAGCACCATCACTGAGAGCATGTGATGCTGACATTAACCGCTGTGCCTCGTATGTCCTCACAGAGCCACTGATTAAGTCATTACTTATCACATGTAAACCCTGTATAATTATGTGTGAACCGTGTGCAAATTGGAGGTCATGTTAAATGACATGACACACTTACCATCAGGCTGGAGACCCCGATGCCCCCCAGACTTGGGTAGACGTAGTTCCACACCCCAATGCTGCCACGCCTGATCCTCTGACCCACTGCCAGCTCAAGGAAGAACAGTGGGATTCCAATGAGGATGAGAAGAATCAAGTATGGCACCAGGTATGCACCTGAGCGAGAGAGAGAGCAGAGGGAAGATAAATGGCTGCAATGTGCAGAGATTCTTTTGTGTGTGTTTGAAATCCATGTGCAGTGAAGGACAAAAGCTCAAAGCGGCAGAGGGGATGGTGTTACATTTTTCTCTTTTCTCGTCTTGGGTCCTATTTTTGGAATCTATTATTTTCATCTTCCATGCCTTTTTTCCTCCCTCCCTTACACTTTCTTTTCTTCCTCTCACTCCTCATTTTTAACTTCCATTCATTCTGTCAGATATCTCCATTTCCATTTTCACAGAGGGGACAATGCAGGGAGAGCAGCAGGCACTCACAGAAAACAAGTCACGTCCAGTCATGCTTACGTCAAGAAATGAAGGGGCACCATGGTGACAAAACCATTCGAGGCCACAGAGGATGGGCTAGTGGTGGAAAGCTAGAAAGAGCAGCCTGTTTTCAGACCAAAAACAAACGACGGTGACGTTTGATTTGATCAAAATTTCTGATAATGTCGGAAGCGGCTATTAGAGGTAGCAGCAGACAAAGGAAACAAAGACAGGAACACAGCGCTGTGTTACACAGTGGTATGGAGAAGTGGCTGATGTGCTGAGGCCTTTTTGATGTCTATACCGAGCAGCTGACACACAGAAAAGAGGGAAAATGCGCGGAGATAGAAAAACAGTCAAGAGATTTCGATTTTCTGTATATACATTTCACCTCAGCCAAACCAGTGACAATCCACGCGATGATTACACCATTCAGGGTCACCCACACCTGGACAGATCACCATGTAGTCCAGTATTGTCATGTCCTGGGCCGGTGGCCCAGTGTTTTGTGTTCTTTTGCTTTTGTTTAAACTTGTATCTTTGTTTTATTTGT
>JAVDPK010000613.1:96662-110278 GCA_034780415.1 Cichlasoma orientale
TGTGTGTGTGTGTGTGTGTGTGTGTGTGTGTGTGTGTGTGTGTGTGTGTGTGTGTGTGTGTGTGTGTGTGTTTTACTTATTACTGAACTTCATATTTTTCACTTGGCTGTCCATGTCCCAACTAATGTGGCTCTTAACCCCACTTGTGGGGCCCATCTCGTGGTTTTAGAACCACAGGCTTAGAGTAACATGACACTTTAGCAGCCAGAGTGTTTGAATCAGATGGCTTCTATAACCTAACTATGAATTTCTTCTAGCTTGAGCTGAAGTTCAGATGGCACTTTTTCCAAAAAAAAGCCAAAAACTAAAAACAGGTACTGTGGATTTCACACTCCATCTCGTACAGGTTTTTGTTGAGGCTAGTTTGGATTCCTGCACAGTGAACTCATGGACCGCTTTTATTTAGAAATTATGTCAGACTGTAATAGAAATCCAATGTTTGATTTCCTCTCTGTGAATGGCATTTTCTGTGACCCCAATACTGCACCACACACACACACACACTTTAGTATTGGAAACACATAGCACTAAGCTGAGGCGATCAAGGTTATGAGTTTAACCAGGAAAACTTTGCAGATATCAGACCTCTACTGTGAGTTCTTATGCTCAACTTTTGCTCGTACATAATATTCTAATAATTTTTTTTGCTAACAAACAAGTCTTACCCCCATAACTGGGAATGGGAAATGGAAAAAGAATATTTAAAATGTTGAACAATAAAAATTTTAATTGTTCAAAACACCCTGCACAGTCACACGTCTCTCTTCAGCTGCTCTGAATGACTACTTCACTCAAAATTGCATTTTGTTTTCTGTTGTTTAAATCGGTTTCTGATTCAGATTAAAAGGAATTACAGTCGTCAAAAATCTTCCATCTGCAGCGCTTACCTGTTATCTTTTCTAGGCAGAATCCCTGAAGGCACTGCAGGTGAAGAGAAATCTCAGAAGTCTTATTTTCTGAGTACCATCCTCAGGACGGTTGAAGGGCACTTCTAACTACAACTGCATCAAGATACGCTTTATACCTGCAACAAGAAGGAGACGCTGATAAGTGAAAACCAGAAGTGAGAGCCTGTAGGGGTCTATCCATTTCATTAGGATGTAAGCCACAGTAGTTGCATCATATCCATCAGCCATAAAGTAGACCAATCAATATTTAGTCATAAACCAAAGTGTAGAACATAAAAAAAACTTGTGTGTATATTTCTCCCAGACAAGTAAAAGTGTCTTACCTTTTTGATCCCCAGCTATGGAAAAAAACAAACAAAATCAAGTTAGCCACGTCTCTCTGCACCATAAATTAATTGAGGATGAAAGTAACAAAACTGACAGAGAGTAGCTGTGCATGTAAGTACTTGAAGAAAGAAGAAAGGGAAAAAAAAAAAGCTCATCAGGTTCAACAGGTTTTTGAGAATTTGGAGTCACAATTTGCATACAAGCTAGACATATTCTAATTGTGAAAAGGAGTTATGTGGTCCTTTTGAAGCCATGCGTGTGAGCATTTTGACAAAAACTGTCACTGAAAGACACGGGTAAAAGTTCTTTAAGACCAAAGGTAACTATTAAAAAACCTGCACGGCAGGTATAACTTGTGGCAAATACACAGCTTTCTTCCTTAAGTGGGCTGTTTGTAAAAGCTTAGAGCTAAGACAAGAAAATAAGCTTCATGGTGCAGCAATTGTAGAAAAAGTGGGTCGAACAAAGATCACACTTCCAAAATAGTAACACATTTTACTCTGGCACAGCAAAACATTTGATTCTGCAAAAGTCTGAAAAACAGGGTAGTTTGAGAATCACTGTAATAGTAGATCCCTCATATTTATAGTACCATGACTACAAATTGGTAAAATGATCTCGCTGTGCTGCATTACTTTTGTCAGGCAGAGCCTGCAAAATGTTTTTAATGTGACCACAAGACCCAGAACAAACTGCACCAAAATAAAGATTTTTGATAACAATGCATGAAATAAAAGACTCTATTAAACTGGGTAGCATCGAGGTCTACATGTAGACCATAATAAAAGAGGGATGGAGCATTGTGCAGTTAAGACACAAATGAAATCATCAATAAATGAAAGGGAGGTTAGTGTGGAGCTCAGGTGTTAAAAAATCAAAGTGTCATAAAAGAAGGAGGTAAATTAGTGATAAGACACTTGCTAAAACTTGCTAAACTGAAGCGCATTCCCTTCCCCTCTGGTAGAGACGAGAAGGTAACTAAGTGTGATATTAATGAAGAACCATGTTGATATTGTTTCAAACAACTTAATTCTAAAAACAACAACAACAAAAAAAATCAAATTAACCATACTTTAAAATCTTGACTGATGTTCTCACATTCCTTCACCAAACACACATTTTACCACATTTTTTTTAACGGTTTTATGATTTAAAACTAAGCACTTGAATAATTATTTCATGGTTCTACAGATTCAATATTAATGCCTTGCTTTTAAAAATTTTTAAAACGAGAGCCTTCCAAATTGAACTCCCAGCCAGGGATGGCCTCAGCTGCTCTCTCAGGTGCACTAAGAACGGCCCACATGATCTCTGTGCCCCTCTTTAAAGAGGCAGCCTGCCTGACACCCACCCCTTGCCCTCCTACCTGTGTGACCTTACTTTCTCCCAGCCTCAGCTGGAAAGTGACCTTGCCCGAGTGCCACTTAATTGTGTCCCTTAATGAACAGCGAGACTTGATCAATAAAGGTCAGACACCTGTAAGCATTTCAGCATGACCTCTGACTCTTTTTTTCATCACTTTGCCCTCAGGTTTACCAGAAACTCATGAGGATGTAACCTGCATGTATGATGTGCAAAGCTTCGGGTGTACAGAACTGTAAGGACCTGTTTACAGAAAACGGGGGCGCAATCCAGATATCTGTTATCAGTGTTGACTGACAGCAGGGCTATTCAACTTCTATATCAACTGGGCCAAGTTATATAAACTTAAAAGAAAAAAGAAGACATGAAACATTTTTCTGATAGGGGCATATCCACAAATGTAGTTAACTGGGTAGCCACTGTACAACTGTGTACATCAGACTAACACTAAACAGGTCTGGTTTTGAATCTGGGCCTGTTCATAATAACAAAAACACAACACATCTAAGTATATACATGAAGTTTTTAAAATAGGTCAATAAATGTAAAAAGCTCATTGTAGGACAACACAGTTATCAAAGTATATATATAAAACTATTGGCTTGTCCACGGCAGTAACAGAACCTATTCCAAGCAGTCACAAGGGGCTTACAGCAGGTTCATACCCATATTTGTTTAAGGTGAAGTCAGTAAAACAGTATCCAGACTAACAGTTAGCAGGCCTGTTTGAATAATCATAAAAATAGATTGGAAGTCTTTGCAGTGTCACTAAGACAGCATTATGCTTTAGTCAAGTTATTTACTCTTGTAGACCTACCATGCATATCAGAATTGGGTGATTTTCAAGTTGTTTCAGCCAATGAGAAAAGCTGGGCTGCTATTATTTTTGCGTGCAGCATTATGCAATCACCCCTGCATCCAATTTCATGAGACTGGTGGGGGGAGGGGGGGCATGAGCAAAAGGAGAAGCCAATGAATTTTAGGGCAGTTCTTTCAAAATTAAATATATAGGGCATAGCTGTCCGGCATTGGCTTGGTGGAGGATGCGCCCTTCTAACTCAGCAGAGAACAATGTGCTCCTGCTGTAGATTCAAAAATTACAGGATAACACTGTAAAGCCAAAAGTCAAAAGTCCTCTGCACTCTCACTGGAAGTGCTGTATGAAACAGAGATAGGCTGCACAGCGGCCAATACAATGTGAAAGATGCACTCATCAATACATTGCTTTTACACACGTCTGCCTGTGGATTTGCTTGCAACTTGTTGGATGGAAAATGGATCACAAGCACACGGCATACCTCAGTGAGAAGCTGCAACCCTCTGAATGCAGCAGTGAAATTCTTGGGCACGTTTGTGAAGTCTGTCGTGACGGGTGACATGTGCGCCCCAAGGTTTGGGGCGGCAAGAGCAGACGTTTTGCTGTCAGTTAATCTGTAGCAAAACTGTTGTGACTTTTCCGGCCCTGCACTTTTGAGTTTCAGTGTTCAAGTATATAAAAAATATCACACATCAACAGTTTGTCCAACATGCACTCCGTAAGTTTTGCTGCCCATTTGTGTTTACGTGTGCAGGAAAAGATGCAATTTCCAGGGGGAGTCCACAAAAATGGTCCAGAATCATTTCTTTGCTGAGTCATCAGACATTATTATGAATGGGGTATTCAGTAGATTCAGCAGACAGAAATGGTGATGTTATGGGCTGGAGAATGAATGAAATTCACAATATGCAGGATCATGTCTGAGCTTTGCACACAGCATAGTGTGAAAACCTGCATTAGTGGGCCCTGGCGCCTGACCTTTCACTTGAATGATCTTAGTTACAGTGCCATCAGTAACCAAGAGACCACCATTCTGTCAATGCAGATTTAATAAATAAAAATATTTACTTATAGAAAAAGTATGAAGTTAGTGTTTTGTGGGCTTCGCAGTCTTCTATTCTTTTACAAACTGACAGGAAAACTAGCGATTTGCTTCTTCAGGAAAACTAAATCTAACTAAGTGTAAATCAGCTTTAGTTCTGTTAATGGCTGTTTTTTTCTCCTCATGTATCTGTAAATATCCAGCATGCTGTTTGTGTGTTAGTCTATTTATCATCTAGTTCGGTCAGTTAACAAGTCATCTGATCAAAAAATGTTTTACAATTGCATTACTAGGAAAGGGAACTCAGAGAATGATCATCTAAAACTTTTGAACATACTAGTAAAACCTTTAACCTATCAATTAGCTAGTGTTACTATGGAGTTCATTTTTAAACTTTTATTACATTTTGTGCCCCACTGGGATTTGAGAATCGCTTGATTACTGTTCCATCTAAAAGTAAAAGGCATACCCTTGTCTGCAAAGCCTGTAAAAATAAAAATAATGATGTGCACAGGGCTCTGGCACCACATTTTTTAAAAATCCTGGAATCATGGCGGGGCTGGAGATGGAAAGTCCTGTTTAGAGTCTCCAGGTGATCAGCAGAGGCGTAAAACTCAACCATTTAATCATAACATGGCTTTTTGAAGTACTCCAATCAACATAAAAGACTAACAAAGCACAAGTATTAGTATTTAGGCCTACCAGTGACCTACATATGCGTGGATTACACATTGATAGCTGAACCTTTTTGTCTTTTTCTACGAGAGTACTTTGACTACTCTTTTACAAAAAAAAGAAAGGAAAAAGAAAGAAAACAAAAAGTAATTTAATTATACTTCCATTATTATTGATTTTCACTTTCTTTATGACTTTTTGTTTGTTTCATCCATCGAAATAACTGAGATTTCCCAGCAGTCTTGCTTCTACATCAGGAACTGAGATTATGGAGTAAGCCTTTGGCTTAGTCTACGAAGAATACACGAAATCGTATTATAGTGGGGAGAAAACAGGGTGGTCTTACCGTGTGTAGCTGCAAGCCAGTCCTTATCTTCACTTCGCAGGCCTGTTGCATTGCGCCCCTCACTTCAACTCAACGCTGCTGCGAAGTGAAGAAAGGGTCGCTCAAACAGATGTGAACACTCAGGCAGACATGAGATGGCACTGACATGAAATGATATCCATGTGCCATCTGACAAAAAAAGAGGCCCAAACCTGCACTGACGCAATCTAGGTGAAAAGTTCTTAACCCCAAAATAACTTTCGAGGGTCACAGAGGACACTTGTCTGTTTTAGAGAGTTGCATTTCTGCCTGTGCTTTGTGTGTGGGACAACACAGACGCTCATCAATAAAAGAAAAATCAATGAAATTATAATCCGAACATTTTGCTCAGACATCTAATAAATAAAGTTTCAAAATGTTTGCTGTTAAAGAAGCAGCGGCTCGTACCTGTTATTCCCCCGTGCTGTCGACTTGCTTCTGTCCGGATTTGAACTAGTTTGTTTTGACGCGTAATTTGGGGTTTTCTCGCTTCGAGCTTCTGCGCCCCTGAAAGACATGCGCGTCACCGCTGAGGGACTCCTCGGCACAGAGAGATTGCTGCGGTACCTTTTTCTCCGAGGACGGTCGTGCCATAACTTTGTCTTTATGAGCGGGACCCTATGAGTTGCATCTCACATCTCAGCCTCAGCATCGCTCGCTGTGCCGAGGATCTGCAGAGGGCAAAGCCTTCGCTGAGGAGAACCACGTGACTGGAGCAGCGAGCAGGAGTGAGCACTGAAGGCGCAGAGGGAGGGTGGGGGCACCTATGCAGCCAGAACATTAAAGCGAGGCAGACTTTACTCGCATTACACAGTCTAGTATGTGGACAGGAGACCATGTGCTATAGAAAGCAGGATAGGCGGCTACTATATCTAAAAATAGGCTATCTGCAAGCAAGATCTCAAAATCAGTGCAAGTTCACACAGAGAGGCGTCTCCTCAGCATACACTTGGCACCCATATACCTGTTCCTACTTGCGCCTATTCTGAAGATGAGTGGGGCTTTATAGCAGCTCTGTTTAATTATTGCAAACTCTCAAACAGCTTTTTCTCACTTCTGCCATGAATGCCATCCAGCTTCCAAAGAAAATGGTTCAACCGTGAAATATTGTGCAAAGGGGAAAAACAATACTTAACACATTAGAGGCAATCTCAAAGTCAAGTTAAAGTTTATTAAGGGTAGTTATTGTGTGCATGACTGCCTTAGAATCAAACAGACACAGGAGCAGACAAAGCACTGATATAACAAAGCATAGGGCCGGCTCTGTAAATTATATCAAAAATAATAGCATTACTTACAGATCGGTGTTCGCCATTTAACTTAAGCAGAACAACAAGCATCTTCTCATTGAAATAGGGAATCTGAATATACAGAAACAGCAAATCGTTTTTTTAAAAGTCCAGATTTTGGATTGCGTGAATACACTTAATGTGCACACTTGCATGTACAGTTCTTTACAAAAATCCAAACAAAACAAAACAAAAAAATCCACGGTGAGACTTGTTGTCTTCAAGATGCAATCTTATGAACTGCTACCGTGATGGTCCCATGACTCCTCACCAGAATGTTTCTACAGAACAAATAAAGATAAAAACAATGTAGAAACACTGAGCTGATAAACAAAAGTAGGGATTAGTCAAAAGTGACAAAGTTCAGGAAACACTTTTTTCCCTTGATGACATGTTTCACAATGGGCTAGTAAATCTTTTTCAACCTGTTAGTCATACACTGCTTATATCATGATGATTCTGGGTATTCTGTGAACAATCAATAGCACATTCTTTTATCCATTTTTCTGAATGCATTTCATCCCCATGTTTTTCAGCAAGTGAAGTAAACCAGCACAGAAAGAACGCACCATTTCCTAAGCGTAATCACAAAGCCACATATGTGTTCTTATCAAGTGTTTTTTCCCCCCATAGAAGTTTATAAAAATGCAAAATAGGATAGTTCATAGTTCATGATCAAATTCAGGAAATAATCAGAACAAAATAAATATCACCAACTTAAGGAGGAAGCAGCCAAAAAGACAGGCTTATCCATTATCTGTATCCTACTACTTTAATTAAACTTTTTAAATGATTTCTCCTTTATAGCCTTAAGTAGTTTGAGAGTTGAAGCTAATACTCCACCAGAAGGTGGCAGCAAAGCCAAAACAATGAAGTCCTTTGCCAGGACTGTTATCAGAGTCAAAGAAATAACTCTGATAACAGTCCTGAGTTACTGATATCCACACATATGAATGAATACTAGCACAGAAATGCTTTAAATTCACTGTGATAGAGAAAAAGAAGGAGAGTCAGTCAAGAAAAAAAAGACAAGGTTGTGTCAGCACTCACCCCGACTCAGACTCCAGGCATACAGTTGGAGTGTCTGTTGGGTCTTTTGTGAGTGCTGCAGCTTGTTTGGCCAAAACGGATACAACGCCGCCATGTTCGTCAGTCAGGGACCCGCGGCCTGGAAATAAAACTAAGTAATTATTGAAGAAAAACACTCAAACAGGTGCTGATTAATGGATTAAGGTCATCATGAATCCAACTTTTTGGGGTATCTTCTAGCTGTTTCTCTCTATTGTTGAACGCTAATACAATAATATCATCATGCTTTTTATTCATATTTTTGGACAAGTGCACTAACTTCACAGAGTCTCCAGGTCCCTGCAAGAAGTCTGGCACATAAATCCAGAGTAGACTCTGTTTCCTTCCCTTTAGGCTCTGTATGCTAAGCTAAATTAACTGGCTGCTGGCTCTAGCTTCATACACTATGCAGGTGTGAGAAGGCTGTGAATGTACTCACCTCTATCTTAGCAGTAAGCTGGCTTGAATTTACATTAAGTTTTTTTTTTTTAAACACATACTTGGTAATGTGCATGATTTTCTTACACTGAGACATCATGGTTTCAAATGACTGGTACTGTATAACAGTGAAATGTGACCTATGAGTAGAGTGTCTATTTGTATTTCAGTGATATGAAAAACAAGTCTGATGTGGAATTAAGCACCTGTACTGAAGCTGAAGCACCTGTACCTAAGCTTGAATGCTTAAATAAAATTTAAACTCAGTTTAATCAAGTATTATCTTGCTTTGATAAAGTATCTTTTATAAAAGGGGTCACTAAAACATTCGCCAATCTTTGATAGCTCAATTATAAAAACAGGTTATGCATGACTTACAGTCATGCGAAACAGTAAGCTTTCACAGGACTGTATGCAGTATACTGCTGTCATATCTGTTCAGTCTTTTCTAATTGTGCTGTCATTAACTTTAACATGTAACATACTGACTGAGGTCTGCAGAGTCTGACATGTAACTCTTGTTTTGTTTTGGGGTTTTTTTTGTAATTTCTCAAAGCATTGCACGGTCTGACCTTGGGGTGAATTTCCTGGGACGTCCACTCCTGGGTAGATTGTGGCATTGTGTTAACACACTATCAACACCAGCAAACTGCCAAAATTTCAGCTTTTGTAAAGGTGCCCACACTTGCTGATGATAAAGTAATCAAGTGCATTTGATTAACAGCACTGGGCTGTTACCTACCCTCTTAATTCCTATGGAAGCAATAAGGTTGGACTTTGAGCAGTTGAGGTTAAACAATTAATAGACTGCAGGAAAAACATTCCCACATTTCCAAACAAATTTCCAAATCCTTTTTTAAAAATTATTATTATTATTATTATGTGGGATCCTAATGTGGAGTTTAAAAAAAACTGCACCGTTTTATTCTTCCTTATGCTCTTGAATCTATCTCAAATTGCGGTATGTATTACTGTCACTACTTCTTAAATGCTTATTTGTTCACCTATATTGCTCAATTGAGAACTTCAGTATATTTTCAGGAAACATTACCAAAAACTGACAGTTCAGTTCTCATTCTCAGTTCTCTCTCATCCAAAGCGTAATAACTTACGGCTAATCAATAAATAACTGGCAAATAAACCGTGATTACAGTTTAAAAACCCATGTTACTGAGAGCGCTGGTATAAAATCTGAACAGTGATACCAGCGCACTCAGTTCATTTTTTAAACTACTGGTAAAAGGCCATTTTAATGTGAATTCATTTGACATTTATTTTCCTATAAAGCCCAGAAAAATAACTTACAGCCCAGGTTATGTCCTTGCTCATCCGTGCAGAGCACACCGACTACTGCTGTCTTCTTCATGCTGCCACAAACACACACAAGCAGCGAAAGTCGCCTTAAATGTCACAGAAATGTAAAATACGCACTCAGTGCCAGTGTGGTTTTAACTTACGTATCATCGAGATGCTGTTCGAGGGTCGACTCCATTGTTATCAATCGTAAAAAACTTAAATTCAAGTTTGCTGAATGAAGGTGTATTTTTGTTGTTGTCTGCTACCGCAGGTTTTCCGGGTAGAGTCAGCTGACCGTCACATGAACTAAGGGTCCCTATCAGGACCAAAATGAGCAAAGCGCGGGAATATAATTAACAAGACAGACCTAAAAAAAAAATCGGGAAGTAGTGTTGTGTGATAGATATCAATACCATTATTTATTATACTTTTTACGATATGTAGGGCTTTTCTTACGTTCATATAAAGCGCAGAGTTTTGGACCCTCCTTTGCTTTCAGAATTGCCTTAATTGTTTGTGCTACAGATTCAACAAGATGCTGGAAACATTCCTCACAGATTTTGGTCCATGTTGACATGACAGCATCACGCAGTTGCTGCAGATTTGTCAGCTGCACATCCCTGATGTGAGTCTCTTGTTCCGGCACTTCCAAAAAGTGCTCTGCTGCATTGAGATTTGTTGGCTGTGGAGACCATATGAGTACAGTGAACTCATATTCATGTTCAAGAAATTAGTTTTAGATTACCCGAGCTTTGTGACATGGTGCGTTATCCCGCTGGAAGCAGTCATCAGAATGTGGCTACACTGTGATCATAAAGGGATGAACACAGTCAGCAACAATGCATAGGCTGTGGCATTTAAACGATACTCAGTTGGTATTAAGGAGTGTTCCAAGAAAATATCCCCCACATTATTACACCACCAGCAGCCGGAATTATTGATCACTGGATATTTTTCCGGACCATCCTCTGTAAACCCTAGAGATAGTTGTGCAGGAAAATTCCAGCACATCAGCAGTTTCTGAAATACTCAGACCAGCCTGTCTGGCACCAGCAACCATGCTACATTCAAAGTCACTTAAATCACCCTTCTTCCCCATTCTGATGTTCAGTTTGAACTGCAGCAGGTTGTCTTGAGCATGTCTATATGCCTAAATGCACTACGTTGCTGGCATCAGATATTTATTTAACAAGCTGTTGAACTTGTATATTTAATGAATATGCCAGTATGTCACAGTCTGGTGTGTGGTGAACCCAAAATGCAGAACACAGAAGGCAGAGGATTCAATGGAAAGCTCATCGTAAGTCCAAAAACACAAAGTCCAACAATCACAAGGGGGCTATAAGAAAATCCACAAAGGCTTGTGCACAGGGAACAATGTAGGAACATGACAGGAGAATGAGACGCAGATTGAACGTAGTCAAGACAATTCAGCAGACAGAAAGTAAAACCCCAAAACAAGAAACCAAAGAAAAAATATCAAAGTAAAGAAGGAAACAATCCAAAAGTCACACATAACCACGGAGACAGGAATGCTCTCATCAAACATGAAGACGGAGAGAAGGGAATACTGGAGGACAAAGGCACAAACACAGAAAGACGAGACGGAGAGAAGAACAGAGGAAACTAAGCACATGAGAAATAACTAAAAAAAATAGGAACTGAAGCTAAATAAAGATCGAGGATTCAAAAGAAGCACTAGCATCGTTGCACATCTTAACAGACATCCAAAACACAGTGAAAAATAATTCAAAATACCACAACATGAGAGTAAAGACTTCAAACTCCAGAATTACAGTAAAACCTAAACAGAACTCCAAACTCAGATATGAAAAGTAAAAATTCAGAACCCACAAACAAAAAAACAAACAAAACAAAACAAAACATAGGAACTTGATATTCATGTCCTACTGAGATTTCATATTCTGCACTCTGCTAAGTGTTTGATTCATCACTATAATATCCAGTACACACTCTTCCATGTGCCTAGGTCCTCCTTCACTCAAGTAATTTTCTATAGTACATGGGTTATATAATAAAATCCTGCTGCTCTATATTTCATCATTGATCTGTTACTCTCTTCATCCCCACCTCCACTAGGAATTGATTTTGATACTCAGAGGTGCATAAATATAAAATCAGATTCGTTTTTCTTCTGAATATATTTATTGATAATCCACTTCCCACTGTGTCCTTATGGAGCAGTCACATTCAGATGACACTCACAAATAGGCAGAGGTTGCCTAAAACTGCTCCAGCGTCACATACTCAGTACTCAAACATCTTATCACTGAGATCTGAAATCATCTCTACAAACACAATCTCCTCCACTATCCTTGTAGCACAACAGAATGATGCAAACATTATTCAGCATAATAAATACGAGAACTCTACCAATGGCTTTTATTGCATGTAATATATGGCAATAATACAACGGGTTTAAAGCTGAAACCTCGTTTGTTGCAGCCTCTTGCTGGTGGATTTTGTTAATGTAATTTCTTTAAAAGTTAGTGTGAGGCCTCTGGGCACACCTCCCTGCATGATTTCTGCTGCCTGTCCCAAGATGGCTTGGCTTCAGTGCTCCTGCTGACAGGGCAAAAATGGGTGAATGTAATTATATGGCCACTGCATTGGAGGAATCCATCACCTGTGCAGCGGCAGGGTCCTGCTGAGTAACCCAAGGGGTACTCTCCCCCTCCCTCCCTCCCATTTTTTTCTGTCTTTGGCTCTCGTCTTCTCTCTCTCATATTTCTCTCTTCGCGGCTTAAATCACAGCCTGCCCACTTTCACTGACAACCAGCTGCTCATCACTGTCCAAGCAGCCACGTACACACTCACACACACATAGAAGTGCAAGTGTGTGCATGCAGAACGATTTCCAAGCTTATTTTTATGTTACACATGCCTGTTTATTCATCACGTACGCACCATAACTTTTGCTGTCTTTCTGAGGACACTCAATAAAGTAATACATCCACTAGTCCCTTACCCTGAACAAAGCTTGTATCCCTAACCTTAACCCAATTCTCACCGTAACCCTAAAAAACAAATCAAACCAAAATATGTCCTCACAAATATATCAAAAACAGACCGACACATTCATACGCAGGAAATCTTTAATCTTGCTCAAAGAGAGGCTGGTATAAATCCAGTTATTCGGGACCTTTATGTTAGAGCTGCAGTAAATCCACAAACGAGCTAGACCCCAAACAGAGACTTGACTCAGAGTCAGTGTATCACTAAGATCACGACTGCTATAATTCAGGGACATTTAGACTCATTATTCCCATTCTCTTGTCTGTTTAGTGGCGCCGTGGCTTCATAAGCAGTCTCAGTGAGGAGTGGAGAAAACAGTTCTCGCCAAAGTCTCTCTGATTTTTTTTCTGCATTCTGAACAGAAATAATTGCACTATCCCTACAGATATCACTTAAAATCTACATACTCAGTGTCTCAGTGTGCGTTACCTATTGATTTAAAGTTCTTTAAAAACACACAACATCATGGGACACATACCTTATAATAACACGATAAATAAGGAATATCACGTCCCTGTTTCAGTGTTTTACCAGAAGCCCAACCCCCAAGTCAGCCTATGGTAATTTCAGTAAACTCATTAAATGGCTTGATTTTTATTTGTTTTGTCTTGACCATCTCTGATTGACAGATAGTTCAGGATTTGTGCCCTTTCTCTCAAAGAGGTGTCAGTTTGTGTAAACTTCATCAACAGCTGAACTAGTTCTCTTGTTTTTGTTAGCTCTTTGAGTCACGGAAACTCTTAGAGCCTCAGTCTCGAGAAGATGTAGTCAGACCCTACAGCGAGTCTTCATGTGCCATCATCTGGATAGGTGAGATGACAGAGCTTCTGAGTGGATGGGCACAAAGGGTGTAGGGGGTTTCAGACATGAGGAGGGAGGAAAAGACGAGAGGGAGGGGAAAGTGTTGGGGGGCTTGTGTGTGTGTGTGTGGGGGGGGGGGGGGAATCCCAAGACTACACTGTATGTAGCTGTCAGCTGTTATTTTAAGCCTCAA
>JAVDPK010000613.1:110288-133231 GCA_034780415.1 Cichlasoma orientale
CCCCCCCCCCCCCCCCCCCCCCCCCCCCCCCCACGCACAGGTGGATAAAGAGAAGGAGAACGGGAGGCTGTCCTCTCTAAGGAGTAAACCTTGAGGACTGGCTGAAGAGTCGTGGACCCAGTGTGACGTGCCATAGAGACAGTTCACAGTTGTTGTGTGGTGCTGAGTGTGCTGAGAGAGTCCAGTTCTCCTGTTGCTGTCATGGGTTTTAGTGCCGTGCTGCTGTCCTTCCTCCTGTTGTCTCTGAGCTGGTCCAAAGGAGCTGTTATCACAGGGGTAAGACAGAAATTTCTCATGGGTTTTGATTTATCACACTAGAGGAGTGCCTAATTATTTAAAATGAGGCATTAATCTTTGCTCATTTAAGTGCTGTCAAAGTGAAAATTATTGTGCTTTGTGTCTATTGTAATTGTAACTGTGGCTTTCAGCTTTTGAAAAGTGCAAAAGGGCCAGTAGTATTTTAAAATAAATAAAAACACGTCAATTAAATTATTTAATTATTTACAGTGGCTGTTACTATCATTATCAGAAAATCTGTTCATTATTTTTCATTTGTTCTGTAACATAAACTACTAAAATATGGTCATCAGGAGTATATATATGAAAAATGAACAGATCGGTTCTCTGGATAATATCGTTAAATTTCATTACAAATGACTAATGATCAGATGACAGAGCATATCCTCCCCCACTTTAAGTTAACTGGAAAAATCAGAGGAAATTATCTCAGCCCCCGAATGGTATTCATTTGTAAATGAATTAGGGAGATGACAGGCAATAAATAAAATGGATTTCACTGTACAAACACGAGAGGTTATCTCTATAAAATGAAGAAAAAAATGAAATATATCAAAAGATAAATGGTATACATATTACCATATATGAAGATGGAACTGATTCACTGGCTTTGACAGACATTTTATTCCTTTTCGTCTAGACCTCTGTCACCTTGACTTTCTATCTTTCCTGCAGGCTTGTGAGAGAGATGAGCAGTGTGGTTTTGGCCTTTGCTGTGCCGTCAGTCTTTGGCTGAGGGGTCTGAGGATGTGTGTCCCAAGAGGTGTGGAAGGGGATGAGTGCCACCCCTTTAGCCACAAGGTGGGGATAAATGTGACGTCAGTTATAATAATCTTCCAGCATTACACGCATACACACTCACTTTTTTACCTCTCTTTCCCGTTTTAAAAAATTCTGATTGTATCAAGTGCTGTCAGGTTGGCCGAAGCTTTAGAAAGGCTGCTGATAAGTGCAGGGGCTATTGATTGTACACAGTGGATCTGAGCCATATATCTCTTTGATTATCTGGAAAAGGCGACAATTGCTTCTGCTAACACCGCATCCATCTCTGAAACTCAGACCGATTAAACGAAGCTTTAGGGCCTGCATTTCCGGTTGTCAGCTGATGAAAACTGATTGATGATTAAACTGTCAGATTACCTCAAAGACACCTTCCTTTACCCCCTTTTTCACACTTCCAGGTACCCTATCCAGGTAAAAGGCAACATCACACCTGCCCCTGTCTCCCCCACTTGGTGTGCACCAGGTATGCTGATAGCAAGTACAGATGTACGGAAGACTTCAAAAACATGGACTTTTAACAGACGCGTGAACACTCCGACTGAGACAAGCACAGCAGACGGCAACCTGCGGATCAAAATCATCTTCAGTGACTGTATTCTTCATTTGTGTACTCTATGCACTAAAATGTATGGATTCTACTGATGCACACAACAAGCACATAAAAAAAGACAACAGGGCAATGTAACCAACAAGACCTATAAATTATAATAAACTTAAGCTTTTATTTAACAAGCCAAATGTTACCCAGAGAGTAATTTTAGCACATGTGCTGTTTCCTTTCCTGCCCATTTTGTGTTAATTTATGAAGAATGACTGTCAATAAAGGTGTACGTAAAGTTGTGATTTGTGCTTTATAGAGGGCTCAGTTAATATTGTTCCATAAACCATTATGTGTGTAATGGAATGGAAATGTCACCTAGGTTTACTAACAGTGGAATTATGATGAATAGAATAGAATGCTTTTATTGTCATTATACAGAATGTACAATGAAATTGGAGGGTACAGAAAAATAAAATAGAATGTATAAAAAATATATAAATTGTAAAAAAAATTAGTATATACATATAATAATGAAGATGGAGATGGCACTAGTGAATGAATATTAGATATTGCTCATTGTAGGGGTGATAGATATTGTTCAGTATAGTATATTGCACAGAGATGTGGGTATTGTACAGAGTGGGTGTGTGTGAGTTCAGGGTGGTGATTGCTTTGGCAAAGAAACTGAAGGTCATGAACAGAATCTCAGTGCAAGAACTTTTACAAGCAAAGTGACCTTGTATAATATATTTGATTAGTGCGTATGTCAGTCGGGGAAGTTCTAGCAGAATCGCTTCAACAGTTTGTTCGTAGTTCTTTTTTCTTCTGTTAAATTAAACAGTCTTGTGTTCAGTGTGAGATCGTGACATACATAAGAACTTCAGTATTTAGGGGAAAGAATCAGACATATAGATCACCAGAGATGTTATGAGCTGGGAGATTCATTAATTAAATACACTATAGCTGTGAGGTAATTCTATTTTACTTCCTCTCACTTGTTCTTTATACTTGTAGTCCATTACATCTCTGTAAAATATTGTCCTTTTTACCTTCATATATTTAACATCCACAATAACTAGTTACGTTTTAGGTCAAGTTATCATATTCAAAACATTTGTAATGCTTATAAAATGTAATCCATTATTACAGTGTGTAAGTGTATATATTAAAAAGGAGCTGCAATCTCAGCTACGACATAAAAAATACTACCACATAAATGTACAAGAGTAAATGCTAACACTAACCATTTAGGTCATTCGTTTAATGCAGGACTAAATTTAGTTAACTGAGTCTGTCTCTATTGCAGTACTACTATTTGTACTTCTAAAGGGTCTGAATACTTTTTCCACCAATTAGCTAAATCCTAAATGTAACCCTAATTTTAAGTTATTAAGGCAAAACTTTGAGATAATAACCTGAAATTTAGACTCATGGATGAAAACAAAAATTCAGTGGCGGAAACAAGCTTCCATAATTTACTGTTCACCCTTTCACGTCATTGTATCTTTGCTTGTCCTACCTTTGTTTTATTATTATCAGATAAGCCTGTTCAAGTAAACTCGCGCTCACATCTTTGGAAACTTTGTGGAACGTTTCCGTATCAGTGTTAAATAGAAGGTCTGGACATCAAATCTCCCGATCTGCACACCAACACATTAAGTGCTTACTGTATCTATTAAACACTTAAGCACTTACAGTATATTCAAACAATTTGACAGAAAATAAAGTCTTTCGGATGTTAGTTGTTATTTTCAGTATGCACATAGGTACCTCATAAATTCAAGTTTGACTTTATGTAATGCGTTTGCATTTAGATTGAATTTCTGATGCAAAACATTTTCACAATCTTCCTAAATGTTTTCAGTGTTCACTGGCTTAATGGGATATTTGCTCCCAGATAAGAATCTGTTTATTACCACATCACATGATTCTTATTGCCATCTGAAATTTTATGTTAGCTTATGGGGAAGGGCAACCTTGATTCATTGTATATAAGGTCTGGTCTCTGCAGCTGGAAGTTCACTCATCTGGGTCCAACTGTAAAGACGCTAACATGATGAAGTGGCTCGTTGTCCTGGCTGCCCTCGTGGTCTTGTCCGAATGCCTCCATAGGTAAGTCTGACCTGGTTGGCTGTTTCTTTTATTTACGCATTTGACATTATGTACATGAAAGTGATTAATTGTGAGACCCTATGCGTTACTACAAGGAAATCTAAAGGTCCTCCTGCTCACCTAAATATCACACTTCTCAAACTTTCACAAAGCCATCGTTTCTCCAGCTGTAAAATTCAGAACCACCTTATTTTCTGCTCGCTTTGCCACATGCAGGATGCCGCTGATCAAGGGAAAGTCTGCCAGGCAAACCCTCAAGGAGAAAGGCTTGTGGGAGGAGTACAGGAAGAAGTACCCGTACAACCCAACAGCCAAGTTCTACGCCAGTGGCACTGAGTCCATGACTAATGATGCTGATGTAAGCACAGATGAATGAGAAGCTTTAGATTTTGTTCATGTAGAGGAAAACATACCCCTGCTTTACTTTTGAAAATCGTCTTTAAACCTTTATCTGCATCTGTGTACCTGCTTTATTTGACCCTCTAGATGTCTTACTATGGTGTGGTCTCCATTGGAAACCCTCCTCAGTCCTTCAGTGTCGTTTTTGACACTGGTTCCTCCAACCTGTGGGTCCCTTCAGTATACTGCTCCAGTCCGGCCTGTGGTGAGCATCACTCAAATGACAACCGAAGCCCAGACAAGCTGGCTTAAAGCCAGCCAGTGTATTTTGAACAATTTACCTGTTTTTTTCTTTTCTTTACAGAACTGTGTAATTTCACCACACTGAAGTACTTATTAAGTACAAATCAAAGATAGCCTCTTTTCATTTCAGGCTCTTTTTTCATTCATGTGTTATTTCACTGGAATCTGTTGATCTTTAGTTGTAGAAGTAACTCACCAATAATTACAGAGCAGCATAGTTTCATTATCACAGTAAAATTAGCACTTGCAACTCTGATTCTACATATAATTTGGTTGTCCGTTCTTTTTAGCTTATTGTAGTTGTAATTTTACCAGTAGGAGCATACTTTAATTACTTTATTAAGAACAACATTTACATTCTCATTGTAATTACCGCACTTCTAGACATCCAAGTTGCACAATGTTTTCAAAACTGCACAATTAAAAAAACGGATTCCTCTGCAGAAAACCACAGGAAATTCAACCCATCTCAGTCATCCACCTTCAAATGGGGCGGCCAGTCTCTGTCCATCCAGTACGGGACTGGCAGCATGACTGGGTATCTGGGCAGCGACACTGTTATGGTAGCCAAAACCTCTGGAACAAAATACATAGTATATTTAGACTTCAGACATGCATGCGTCTCTGGTTTGCTGAACTGTGAGTGACAGCTGTCTTGCGTGTCCAGGTGGGCGACATCTCTGTGGCTAACCAGGTGTTTGGACTGAGCCAGACAGAAGCTTCTTACATGACTTATATGCAGCCTGATGGGATCTTAGGACTGGCCTTCCAGAGCATTGCCTCAGACAACGTTGTGCCTGTTTTTAACAACATGATCAATCAGGGACTGGTATCACAGCCGCTTTTCTCCGTCTACCTGAGCGGGTACTGAAATAAAATGGAAATATCTTGTTTTGAAAATCTTTTCTTGTAGTAAAATTTTGTAAATTTACAGTATGATTACAACTGAAATGTATATTTGTGTGCGTGTGTATGTGATATCTTAGAGATGAAGCACAGGGCAGTGAAGTGGTGTTTGGTGGTACAGACACCAGCCGCTACACTGGCTCAATCACCTGGATCCCTCTGTCATCTGCCACTTACTGGCAGATCAGCATGGACAGGTACCAATAAAGCATCCAAAAGCTGTTGGCTTCCTTCATAGCCAACAGCTTTGCTTATACTTTCATATCAGACACAAAAATGTGTAAGGGTAAAAATCCTCTGATTTAACTTTTCTCCTCACAGTGTTACCATCAACGGACAGACTGTAGCATGCTCTGGTGGGTGCCAGGCCATCATCGACACTGGTACCTCCCTGATTGTTGGTCCAAGCAGTGACATCAGCAATATCAATAGCTGGGTTGGAGCTTCAACCGACCAGTACGGAGATGTGAGTCATTCCATCATGACAAAGATTTTCCCCTCTTTCTGAACCCAGCGTAAACAGACATTTAATACTCTGACGTCAGAACTCTCAAATAAAAATAATTAAGTGGGATTTGGTTAGTTGCTTCAGTTGGAAAACTGTAAAATACTAATAAACACATTTTCTTCTGCTGCATGGCCTTTGACTTTGTTCTTCTCACAGGCTACAGTGAACTGCCAGAACATCCAGAGCATGCCTGCTGTCACCTTCACTCTCAATGGAAACGCCTTCACAGTCCCTGCATCTGCTTATGTCTCTCAGGTCAGTTTGACCATCCTGCCGCCCACTGCACCAAATACTACAGTACAATGATGAAGATTTGAAGAAATAAACCTTTTCTTTCTCATCTCTCCATAGACCTCCTCTGGCTGTGTCACTGGCTTTGGTCAGGGTGGCTCCCAGCTCTGGATTTTGGGAGATGTTTTCATCAGGGAATACTATGCCATCTTTAATGCCCAGTCTCAGTACATTGGTCTGGCCAAGTCAGTGTAATCAAAGTGGTAATCTCAGAAATACTCTAAGCATATATTTTCCTGGCCTGTGGGAGTTCATGCAAACAGGAGTTTGCGGAAAATGTATGTGAACATGTTGTAATTTCCTTTACATTAAATAGATTATGGCAACAATGCATAGCGTTCTGTGTACTTGTGTGTGTGTGTGTGTGTGTGTGTGTGTGCCAAGTTGAACCTTTGTGGCTATCAGCTCTTATCACACATCAGTACAAAAAAGTAGTTTTATGTTGTGCTGAAATGTCACAGGAACAGGAATCAGTCCAATGCGCTCATTTATTCACTCGACCTTTTACAAAGGATCCAAAAGTTCCAGCTTTCTTGCGGAAAACACGAGCAGGCAAAGAAAAAAAATATCGAGCGGCTCTCACAATAAAAAAGGGCAGCGCCACCGACGCTGAAGAAGACGATAAGGACAAACACTGATAGAACAGAAGATAACCTGATGGCATGAGCTCACCACTCTGCTGCTATCTCAACCTGTGAACATGAGGATGGAGACGTCTCAAACGCAGACAAAACACACGTTTATTATGATGACAGAGTCAACAGTTTTAATGACATTATAATTTCATTTCTCGTGCTGTCAGTAATTTTCATCAACAGCACATTATAAACACTTAAAGTCACATTGTTATGATCAGATATTACAGTTCATTCAAGTTTTGGGATACAAAAGAATCAAAACAAACTGATCAATTAATCTAGTCTCATGTAAGTCCTAAAATTATGGAACTCCGTCTCTGCCTGGTGGTTAAAGGATCTTTCAATCTTTACACAGTAAACTGACACATACAGAAAAAGCTTTCAAAAACACATCGATGTGAGAATTAAAGCGGGTCAGACATTAAAATCTGAAAACTCAAATTCACGGTTGGATTGCCAGTGTGGAGTATTCCACCATCCCAGCATGCTCTATGTCAGCGGCTCCTGCTCGTGCTTTGTGCATCCTCACGTTTGCATACACCTCTTCAGGCTTCTGCAGAGCTCTGAAGTCCACCATTGTGTAGACTATTCCACCCATTTCCTAGAAGAGACACATTTTGCCAAGAGACGGTGTTTTAGAGGAAGTTTAAAGCATAAACACGTCTCACATTTAACATGATAATGAGTCACAGAGACTGCGTGTTCCCTGTTTAGCACCTACCGACGCTTCTTGCCTCAGTGAGTCACAATGAGTTTTTCCATATTTGTCTACAAAGAAAACAGCACAACTTCACATTATTTATCCATTTCATAAAAAAGGGAACAATAAATTTTTAATCATAAACTTTGGCAGACAGTCTGATCTTTGTGACAACCATTTTCAGGAAAATGCTTACCCGACTGTTTACATTTTGCCCTGACTCTGCAGCAAACAATGCCAGTCACTAAAGTGATGAACATCATCACTGTAATCGACACAATGACAACCACTGGTAATCCAAAGCTCCAGGAGACTCTGAAAAGGAGCAGAGCACAAAAATGAAAAACTGTTCATGCTTTTTTTTCTGACAGGAACAACAATTTGACAAGTGAGTGGCAACAAAAATGAGTAACGTGCAGAGTGAACACCTGTTGCTGTAACTGTGGTCCTCTGCTACAGCGGGCCCAGTGGAGTCTGGGAGTGTTGTTGAGGTACCGGGGGCTGTGATGGTTCCTGTGATCGGAGGCTGAGACTGGCTGAAGTGATGTGAAACCTCTGTAAAATGCAAAAGTAACAAAGAAGAATTCAAATAAAATGTATCCTGAAATACTGCCAGTAAAGAATTACCTAACGACAGTTTAAATTTGCAATGCATTTTTCCCTAAAGCATTATTACCCCACGGGCTACTGCATGAAACAAATTTAGAAACACAAAACATTTATAAGAATACTTACCAGACAACTCTACATAGTAGTCCCTGTAGATTTGGTTTGGGGTTCCTAGCACTACACATCTGTAAAAGCCTCCATCCACTAATTGCACATTCGATATTCTAAATTCAATCCAGCCATCTTTTTCAGTTTTGGTCACTCTTCCTTTCAGTAATTCACAGGTATACCCCGAACTGTCCAGCAGCTTGTAGCAGCCTCCTGGATACAGTTTACAGCAAGACTTCTTGTAGCTGTTGTAAAAAGAAGGAAACGAGAGTCTCAGGTAAATGTGGTCAAACTCGTTACTCCTCTGCTGTCCTTTTAGATACGGGATATCTGGAAAACAAAAAACAAACAGTTGTCAACACACCTTCACAGACACTGAAAACCAGAGAGCTGGAAATAGTTTCGTTTTTTTGTCATACATCATACCTAATAAAAGGATAAAAACAAAGGAAAATTTCATCTTCACTGTGGAGCTCACTGAGTCTCAGGACTTGTTGACAGTTTTGAACTCTTGCTGGAGGATTAAAGGCTCCTCCTAAAGTGGTAAGAAGAGGAAGTTGTCTGTGCAACAGCTGGAGGGCACAAAGACGTGCTCCTCACGAGGCTTTGAGAATTGTCGTGGGACACTACTGTGGCACACAATTCACCGGCTGTTGCTTTTTAAGTGTGTTAAGTGTTCACGCATTGGAAATGGACACAGGGAGAGCATCCAGACTATATTTCAGCCATTTGAAAAAGTATTCATAATCATTTTTTCATATTACCCCCAATAGCCCCCAATAACCAACTGCATGAAACACATGCAGTTGGTAATTAAGGTTTTATTTGATTTTGCAGCAAATACACTCAGAAGGAGACTGATTTAGCTGGTTCAGTTTTGATGTAACACTTTGTTACACCATATGTGTTCCTGTCATTGCATTAACCTTTAATTGCTCAAATAACCACTAGTTACAACCAGGGCGTGCAGAAGAGCATCTCTGACCCTTGAAGCAGATGGGTTACAGCAGCAGCAGACCACTCTTTTTGTCAGCAAAAGCAGGAAACTGAGGCTACAATTCACAAGAGGAGACCAAAATTAGACAATAGATGATTGAGAAAATGTTACCTGATCTGATGAATCTTGATTTCTGCTGAAAAATTTGGATGGTACAGTCAGAATTTGATGCAAACAACATGAGCTCAAATAATGATTCCTTACAACCAATGCATGCAGAAAAGCATCACTGATGGCACAACATGTCAAACCTTCATGCACATCAGGCATAGCAGCAGGAGACCAGAGTGGACACCACACCTGCTAAGAACAGGAAACTGAGGCTACAATTCACAGGGGCTCACCAAAATTGGACAACAAAAGATAGATATTTTTGGATTGTAGAGTCAGAACAACATGGATGCATCCCACCTTGCATCAGTGGTCCAGGCTTCTGGCAGTGGTATAATGGTGGGGGCTTATTTTCTTGGCACATTTGGGGCCTCTTAGTATAATTTAAATACCACAGCCTACCTGAGTATTGTTGCTGCCTATGTCCATGTTTTCATGACAATCATGCTTTCACCAGAATAATGCACAATGTCACAAAGCTCAGATCATCTTAAACTGGTTTCCTGAACTTGACAATGAGTTCACTGTACTCAAATGGTCTCCACAGTCATCAGATCTCAGTCCAATAGAGCAATTTTACTGACTGGACCAGTAAAGCACCTGTGGTGGAACGGGAGATTCACATCATAGATGTGCAGCTGACAAATCTGCAGCAACTGTGTGATGCTGTCATGCCAACATCATTATGTCAATATGGATCAAAAGCTCTGAGGAATGTTTCCAGCACATTGTTGTATTTACATCATGAAGAATTAAGGCAGTTCTGAAGGCAAAAGGGGTCCAGCCCAGTTCTAGAAAGTTGTACCTAATAAAGTGGCCAAAGCATGTACTTATATAGGATATTTTAAAGGAGATACCAGCAATATAAAATCATCCTGAGTAAACTGCAGACATACATGTATAAAGTGATTTATTTGGTGTCAGCTTTTAGCATATTAAACACTTTATACTCAAATCAAATCAAAACATGTCTTCCATTACATAACAGAAGACAAATGAAAAATGTATGTACATAACATTATGTAAACACAATCTTGTGGCATTCTATTAATTAACATCTTATTACAGATCAAAAATAAACCGTGCCATTTCATTTCATTTAAAAACTAATATGTTCATTTGGACATTTTCAATAATATGATATAAGCCATTTTATCATTTTCTAATAACATTGTCTTGCAAATGGAAGCTGTTGAGATACATATAAAAAAAATCAGTTTGAATAATCAAAGAAAAGACGAGCATTGCTCAAATGAACTCTTAAATGCACAGTACCTATGTTTAAATTAGAAGCAGTGGGTGTAATAATCTGAATTTACAAGAAGCAGTTGATCTTGACTGATGCAGCCACCCCGAGCAGGTGATGCTGGGAAGGACGTAAGGCGTTTTTACTTCGCAGCCAGCTAGATGCATAAATAAGTTGAGGTCACTGATCTGTTAGCTCATAGTGGTTTGTATTGGTCCTCCTCTGTGCGCACTTGCACCCCTATTCATTGGCGAAAGTAATGACATCATAGCGGATTCCCTGTTGCTGCAGCTGTTCCAGCTGCTCAGGTGTAGCTTCAGTGTAGACCGTCTGGGTCTGTGCCATGGCTGCATCTGCTACGGCTGCAAGAACAAAGATCATCAGTATGTTCCCAGGATGCTATAATTACCATACACTTTCATAACGCTGATTTCATACTTTAAGCTTTATTTATGATGAACCTAATATTATAAATAAAGGATACTTTAACACATTGATAATGCATGTTCATCACTTTCAAAAGCATCTGTATTTCAGGAATTTCATGCTTTCCTTCAAAGTCTAAAAGCTGACTTGTGTACATCTAAAATGCTCTAGCTTTCCTGAAGAAGACTTATAGTACATTTGGGGAAAAACCATCCAGAAACTTAAGGCTGAATATCAAACATGCACTCTCATAAGAGCCAACCTGTGACAGCAGAGTGGGCAGCAGCCTCCAGATCTTCAGCATTCACGATTTGTTGATCTGAGCTGACGGGTAGGTACTGGATCTGACCATCATGACTTACAGCAATCTAAGCACATAAAGAACATGAAACGAAATAAAAAAAACTTTCATTGCAGGGATTTTTTTGGGTTTCCTGTTTCACTTTAACAAATCGAATGTAGTCTAAGGGGCCAGTGTGAAAGTTTTAATGGCATCTAGAAGGTACACCCAGCTCGCTACACTTGCTTTCTAAGTGTGTAGGAGAACCTAGACTGGCCATCACGTCAAAGTAAAAATGCAAAAGTTTCTAAATTTGGAGTTACAGGTAATTACACACTAATAACAAAATTATCAATACTTTATTTAATGTCTACAGAAATCCCAGATCCCGCTCTATCCTGCACAGTGTTCCTTTGCAGCATGTTTTAGATTTTAAATCTGTCTCACCTGTTGCTCCTGAAGAATGGTTCTGTCATGCTCGTACTGGATTATCTGTCCGTCTGGCATCTGAGGGCCAGTTAGAGAACCAGTTACAAATGAGGGCGATATTCTCACTCTTAAATACTGCATATATACACATCAGTTAGGCAGCAAATCACTAACCTGTATGTGGTTGCCATCAGCTACTACTACATACTCTTGAGGAATCAAGTGCTGAACTCCATCCTGTGAGATGATATACTGGACCTGAAAATGGATACGGGACAAATAAGGTAAGATAAAGGCTAACACACGTGATCGATTTTTTGATGGATGCTTTTTCTAGTTTTGCCCTTTACATGAACAATAATGGATATGTTAAAGCAAAAATATTCACGGCATTATTTTTAAAGCATATTCCCTTAACTTTTTAAAATAGCTCTCACCTCAGTCACCTGGTTGTCTCCTGTCATCAGTTGCTGGACCGTCTGACCATCTATGGTGGTTATCTGCTGGATGTATGCACCTTCCTCCTGATTAATGCACATTTAAGAGTATTAGTTTATAAAATGCTGAGTGGTTATGCATGCAAAAGCGTCCCATTTGGGAGAATACATTACATGTACGTTGGCTGTACAGTGTGAAAGCTGTTACCTGGTCTGATAGTGCCTGTTCTTGAGCTACAATGATGTGTTCCTGTCCAAGAGCCTGATGTCCCTGCAGGGCTGATGTACACAGACAAACACACACACGATAAATGCACGTTAACTTTTTTTTGGCTTTGTTCTACACTGGAAATGGCTTCTGTTTATGGACTTTTGACCACTAATACCTATCACATATATACTGTTACTTTTCAGCGCAAACTGCAAATCTTGGCTTGTATGATCCTGTGTTTCTTACATTGTAATGTTGCTAAGGCCTCCTCATCACTGTTGACTATTATGGTTTGCTGAGGTGCAGTGGCACGGTTTTTGCGAGCGGGATTATCCTGATTATGAAGACGCTCCATGTGAAACTTCAGATGGCCATTACGGTTAAACCTGAGATTATGGGGGACAAAAACAAAACAAAAACAAAAAACACTGACATTACTAGCTGTTCAGTACCCCTAATGTCTAATGAAGTGGTTCCCAAAGTGTGGGCCACGCCCCCTGGTGGGCCACCAAGATACTACAGGGGGTTTGAAGTTTGCAAGTGGGTAACATATTGGCATTAGCACTTTACATATGAATGGGTAGCATTAGCAATTTATAGCCAGCAGCCTGTGTTTTATTAAATCTAATTTTCAAGGAAATTCATCATTCTGTAGCCCTCTAGCGAGGAAAACTTCACAGACTGGCGCTAACAGAAAACTGGAGGGAGGGCAGAGAGGGGGCCCCTGTGGGATTTTCTGGTTTGCACCCTTAACTTTGGGAACCACCGGTCTAATAATTACAGATATTAGGTTACGCTCCCACCTTTGTCCACAAAGTTTGCAAGAAAACGGTTTCTCATTGGTGTGCGTCATCATGTGTCTGCGCAAGTCTTTCTTGTTTTTCGAGGCAAAGCTGCAGTTTGGACACTTGTGAGGACGCAGGTAGGAATGCTGCCCCATGTGGGTCTAAAGCAAAACAGAACAATCACATTCAGAAGCAGCAAAGGTCAGAGAGAGAGAGAGAGATGCTTTTTAAATTTTATCAAAATGGCTCTAAGTATAAATATCAGAGTAACAGTGTACACCTCTCAATTGTTGTTTTTCACTCTTTATATTAATATGAAGCTACTGATAAATTTTAAATGTCATCACTGGCTCCAAAGGAAAATCTGGTTAACATTTGCCAACTTTCTATTGCTAGGCTATTTCTGAAGCACGCTTGAACAGCAGGAAGGTCGGCCTGCTGTGGTCACAGCCAGAGTTTTGTGCCTGAGATGACAGTATTAAGGATAGCCACACTCTTTGACACCTTACAGAACAGACAGAAAAACTAAACTGAGTGTTTAGAGCTGACTGATGAACTGAACCTTATATGCACATATATTTGCCTTATTATTTGAAAATTTAGCCAGGAATCGCATACTTTAAGCTGACTACAGACTTGCATACAGTACTGTATGATCCTGGGAGACTCACCTTGACCTCAGGCCAGGAGGTGGAAGTGAAGTCACAGTCGGGACACTTGAAGGTACTGGCATCCACGTGCGCCCTCTTGTGGTTCTCCATATCAGAGCGCCCGTGGAAAGACTCCATGCAGATTCGGCAGGAAAACCTCTTTGTAGTGAGACTGGGAGAGCTCACTGCAGAGGGAGAGGCCGGAGCTTCACTGCTCAGCTGACAGAGAACAGACAACACAGTCAAAGAGTGTGGGACAGTGGCGACCATATCTCCCTGTGGTACAAATTGCTAGTTACCTCCACTTGTTGCAACACGCCATCAGCCAGCGCTGAGGTAAGGTAATACTTGTCACTCTTCAGGCTCTCTGGCCCAGAAACCTCTAAAGCTTCAGAAGGGCTAGTCTCCACATTACTGAAAAACAGCAGTTCAACAAGATTAGAAACTGCGGAGACATGAAAATTTCCTAAATAGAAATTCAGTCTCTTTCTTATGAAATGTTTGAACGTGTTACAAATCGACTGTGTGTGCTACGTTACCTATATCCAGGGCTACGGATTTCTTCAGCTGCCTGCTCCACCACACTGAAGTCCCCTCCCCCCTCATAGCCTTCAATGGCGATGTGGGTAAGCTCTCCTGTTTCGGAGGTGGCAGCCTCGTAGGCCTCTTGTAGCACTGTCTCACCATTCTCAGACACATGGAAGGTCAAAATCTTTTGGGCCTGACCAGATGCGGCTGTCACCGCACTCCATGTACCCTTTTCCAAAGCTTTTCCATCTGACTTCAGCACTGCTACCTGAGAAGCACAATCAATATATATTTTACAGTTGTTTGCTTATTTTCTAAAATATAAGGCTACCTTTCACATTTATGTCTCTGAAATTTTGGTGAGCTGACCTGCAAAGAGTTCCCAACCAGCTCCCGCGCATTGCTCATATTCAGCAGCAGGTCCAGGGCGTTCTGAGCAGATAGATCGCTGGATTCAGCTGAGGAGAGGCACATGGAGAAAAAGTTAGGCATTTGTCCTTAAGTTTACATGCAACACCATACAGTAAATATTTAATATGTTTTCTGAGAAATCCTTACTGACCTTGTTCGTAGATGATTGTGGTGTTTCCCAATGCGTCCTGAGACACAGATGCATTTTCCATACCCTGCATGGCCTGCAGTGTTGCAGAATCCACGGTGACCTAATAAGGTACATTTAAAAAAAACAAAACAAAGAAATAACTTTTATTCTTTAAAAGTAAAGAATATTTCAAAATTACACAAACACATGCCATTCTCTCTCTTGAACTTCAATGCATATAGACAAATTGAAAAGTATAGACTCATTATTTTGCCCTTTTCACATTTTTTCTTCTTTTCCCTCACTCCCACAAAAAGGTAACACTTACAATAGTGTTCTGCAAGCTCTGTGTGTCTTCATGTTGCTGTTTCAGCTCTTCTATCTGCTGCAGGGTGAAGAAGGGCCTGCGGCGTGTCTTCACAGGCTCTTCGGGGTGAGCCGAAGACCACTCTTCAAATGCCTCGGGGTGGCGACACTGCACGTGAAGGCGCAGGTTCTTCCTGTGCTTGGTCATGAAGTGACACATATCACAGGAGAAAGGCTTCTCGCCTGGAAAGATTTAGAGCGCAACATCAATAGACGGTTTACATTTATTAGGTGAACGCAAAATCATACTGTTTAAATAAAGAGTTAAAAGTCTTTCTGCTGCACTGACCTGTGTGTTTGATGGCCAGATGGGAGACGAGAAACTCCTCTTTTGAAGTGGAGTACTTACAGTAGTCACACTTAAAGGGCCTGTCATTGGTGTGGGACAGCTGATGGTTGAGCAGCAGCTTCTTGTTGTCACAAGTGTAGTCACAAAACTCACATTTGAACCTGCCACAGTGATATTAAGATATTATCACACTAATGCCAAGATTACTTATTCTACCTGAAACTTGATAACTTGTCACATCCGTGTTTTTAAAAGAAGACAGACTCGTAGATGACAAAGTACAAGAGGACGAATAGAAGTTTGAGTACTGACTTGTTGTCTTCAAGACTCTGGATGTGGGTCAGGAGGTGCATTTTGAATGTGTAACGCTTCTTGAAGGATTTACCACACTGCAAAGACAGAAAGGCATCTTTAAGAACGTCAGAGAACTTCATAGTGGAAGAAAGCAGGAAGGAATATTTATCAGTACTGTCTACACATTTCTAACAGTAACATTATACTTTTTTTTCCTGGTACCATATTTTATTTAAAATGATGTTATGCTTAAGAATAATTGTTCTTGAATTGTATAATCCTTTTTCTGACCTTATCACACATGTGTGGTTTTTCTGAGCTGTGGGTTTTTAAGTGCTGAGTAAGTCTCTTTTGCATGGGGTACACCCTGTGACACACAGGGCAAGGGAACTCCGACGCCTTTGGTACCTGAAATAATCAGACTAAGAATCACAATGCTGACCTCTTACAGTAAGCAGTAACCCGCCACAACAGAAACTGAAATTCTGCCAGGTTAGTGAGTATAATTATTCTTAAACCATGAGCTTGCTAATAAGCATCGTAGATGGATTCAAATATAAATTCTTACCGACTCCGTCTTCCTTTTCCTGCAAGATGAAAGAGAGATGATCAGTTATATAACATAATATCTAAAAACTTTACAAACATGTTCTTTTCCAGAAAAAACTGAGTTTGATCACAGGCGTGACGTTCGTACCTCTCTTTGTTGTGGACTGCTGAATGCCGAAGGACATCTTTCTTGTAAACACTCGTGTAATCACACTCATCACACTTAAATGGCTTGGTGCCCTCATGATTGAACATGTGCTCCTGTAAAAAAAAAAAAAAATTTTGTACACTGTGGACACATGGACAAAAAACTGAGGTTACCCTGAGTGTTGTGATCTGTTTTATCGAGACTGACCTTTAGCGAGGACCAGCGCTTGCAGCGATAGTTGCACTGCAGGCACTTGAAGAGCTCCGGCTCATTGCCTTCATGTGATTCTATGTGGAAGCGCAAATCTTCTTGAGTGAGGAAACGTGACCCACAGATAAAGCAGTTGTGAGGTCTCAGGAGTGGTTTCAGGGATTTATAGTGCCGACTGGAAGATAATGAAGAGAAAGAAGGAGTTAGTGTTTTATAAAATATTTTAATGGAATTTTTAATAAAACTTTAATAACATCAGACTTACTTCCGATTCATATACTTTTTATATTTCTTGCGAAGGAAGCGCCGGGATGGTCTGCCACGTTTCCTTGGAAAGAACTCCTCCTCCGTCTGTTGGTTGGATGAAGGATCTTTGTTCTCAGAGTCTGACTGGCTAATTGCTGCCTCGGGTGTATCTCCGTCAGTCACCATGCCTGGACCGTTGTCTAACCCAGAAGAGCTTGCCTCTTCAGATGCATTAGCATCTGAGCTAACCCTGGGCTTCTTAGCAATACTTTCTGCTTCTGTAACAAATGTGAAGAAGAAGAATGAAATTACTGCCATCTACAGTTTTGCATGTAGGTTCTGTATACTACAGTAACAGGATGAAAAAGCCACCTTTGCTGCTGCAGCCTTCTTCTACAACTGAGTACTTCCTCGGGCGGCCAGCTTTACGTCGAGGACGCCCTTGAGACGAGGAGGAGGAGGTGGGAGTAGCTGACTTTTTCAGAATGGCAGGTGGTCTTCCTTTGGAATCCTCATCTGCTGGGTTGTAGTCGCTGTCCTCTGCAGGTAGATTACCAGTGTGAGGAGTAAGTGGAAATGATAGTGAAAATTATGTGATTGAGTAAATGGTCAGCTAATTCACTAATAAGAAAGTATTAATGTTATAATCTATCTGAGGATTAAATGAAAATGAAAATCTTTTTTTTTTGTTTTTACTAACTTTCAGGATCGTCAATAGCACCATCATCCACAATATCATCCTCCTCTTCTTCTGCTTGCTGGGACTCTGCAGCCTTCATCTTTGCTGCCTCCTCCCTCTCTGCCTTTTGACGGGCTAATGTCTCACTTTTAGGAGGTCGTCCACGTTTACGCTTCTTTAGAATTCCCCCTAAAATAATAATAATAATAAAAAAAGAAAAATTAGAAAAAACAGAAAAATCTGACTACCAATTTTGGTCACTTAACACTGTCATGATTACTCAGCTGGCTCACCTGCAGGTTTGAAGTGTTTGTCTCTCATGTGGTTGATGAGAGTATCTTTGGAGGCACTCTTGTATGGACACATTTTACACTTGAACTGCTGCACAATCACTACTTCCATCATCTCCTCTAATTCAGCCAGGTTTGGTGGTCGTTCTCCAGAGCCTTCAGCTACCGTTGAGGTCTCCATGTCTCTGATCAGCCCAGCTCCATCCTGTGAGCCTTGGGGCTCCTCTTGGCTTGGTGAGCAGTGCTGAGCCAGCTCAGGTTCTGGATTAGAGGTATAGGTCCCACTGCTGCTGATAAATGGGCCAGGCTGGCTCTCACTGCCTTCCAGTGCCTCTGGAAGTCCACCTGAACCTGCCGTGTCTGCCAGAGGATGGTCTGACGAGGAGCTGTCATCAGCATAGAGAGAAGCCTCGGGGCCATTACTGCTCTCCATATAACAAGAGTGCTGGGGCTGCTGTTGAGAGTGCTGTGGTTGATCTGGATCCTGGTTCTGATCATCATCTTCGTCATCGTCCACTGCTTGGTAACGAGAACAACCTGGCTGCTCTGAATCTGCAGCTGCAACACATTCCCCACCATACTCAGCCACATACTGCCGACTTGTCTGAGTCCTGTGGTCTGCACTACTGTCAATGTAACTGCGCGAATGATGTGGCTGCTCCCCCCCATCTACTGCACACTCAAGATACCCAGCGCTGCACTCCACCACATAGTGGCTTCGGCTGGTAGGATTTGAGTCAGCTCCACTGCACTCCACATAACCCGGCAGGTCCTGGTCACTGTTATTCCCACTGTAGTCAGGGAAGCCTGACCTGGAGCGTGTCTGGTCAGGTTCCTCGCCTGAACACTCCACATAGGAAGATGAAGATTCCTCTGTCTGGTCTGGACCATCTGCACTGCAGTCCATGTACTGAGAGGGGTGGGAGTGTTGTGGCTGGTCAGGCTGACTACTGCTGTCTTCTAAGTAACCTGAGTGTCCAGGCTGATCATCGGGCTGGTCAGGCTCAAGATTACCCTGCAGGTCTCTCTGATCAAGACAGGTAGATGTGGGACCTTCAGCGAGAGCTTCTATTGCTATACGATTGGACAGGGCTGAAGATGACATCTGGGCTACCATAGGAGCCCCTGCAGCAGGCAAGAAACAAAGAGACAGATTGTATACAAATCATTAAAAAGGATTCCTAGACTTTATTGTAAGTGATCACCCTAACTACTATAATATAAATACATTTCTAATGTAAAAATTCATTTTTAGAGGACAAAGATAAAGTTAATGCTTTACGCTGACATTGGATTTACAAGGTCAGCAAATAAATGTATAAAATTTTCTCAGAGTCATTATTTTCAAAATATTCCAAAACAGACTGAAAGATTAATAAGTTAACCATAACATCCCACTTACCATCATCTGGTCCTTGTAATATTAGATACTGGGTTGTTTCTGCACCCCCATCTTCTGCACTGGTCACAGCTATACAACCTAAAAAGAAAAAGAGACAAACAACCTCATACCTATCATAAACTTTTCAATTTAATACAAGCCCAGAGTTCCCCGGTCAGGATATGACGTTAAATGAAGAGTCATTAAAAAAAAAAAAAATACCATTCATGATGTCAGGGCCGATGGTGGATTCTATGATCTTGTCAATAGCAGACCCCAGATCTGATGAGGTAGAAGCAGTTGAGTCAGAAACCATCATGGCCCCTTCAGACACAGCACTGGAGTGGACCAGCACTTGAGCTGACTCAGACACAAGCACCGACTGAGTCACCGTGGAGACGCTGGACACGCTGGTGGACTGGGCCACTGAAGAGGAGTCTGGAAGATGGACCGATGAAACTCTGACATCTGTACTCGAGCTTGTTTCTGGGATGAAAACCTTGAAAGGGGGGGGGGGGGGAGAAAGTATGATACCTGGAAACTTATAGGACAAAAAGCTACTTTATTTTTGCTCCCTTAACTGTATATGCCATTTTCTCCCACTTGAGTAAAGAAAAAACAAACAAAAACTTACCACAAGTCCCTCTGAACTCTGTCCCACATGGCAGTCAGACTCTGGGGCCTGTGCATGAGAGGCAGCTGCATCACTGCTGTCTGCAGACATCGCCTCTGATGACTCCATTCCCATGCCACTTTCGGATGGCTCCTCCATCCCTGAGGGGCCTGCATCACTGCTGCTCTCCACTTCATTCTCCTCCAAATCCATAACTACCCGCAAGAATAAAACAAAAATGAAGCTTGCTGTATGTCTGCACGTTTCAATAAATCACTGCACCTACTTCCCATTTTCCTAACAAAATATAAAGAAATGAGGGATGGGTCAAGACTTTCTTACATTATTATAAAGGTAAGGTGTCATCTCTTAAACATACCTATAACATCCAAGCAAGTTCATTATATTAAGATACATTTTTTCTATTTTTTGAAAAAAAAAAATTAAGCTACATGAAAGTTGCATCTAGTTCCTGTAGGAAGGTTGTTTGCCATGAGTGCTTGTAAAATTTCAAGAGAACAGCAAAATATTTGATGACTTTAAAATCTGTAAGACCCGCGTATTTAAGTATATTTGCTGAATAAAGAAGTTGCTGTGCCAAAACTGCCTAACACCCATCAACACACAGGGAGAGCAAACTGTAAATGGTTTTCTGGGGCCTTTCCTGTTTTCAAGGTGATAATGAACTTTGTATAGTTTACATTCAGTTTGAAAGGCCAAACTGAGCAGTGCACAGTAACGGATCTACTTAGGTGTACTTCTGATATACTGGCACTTTTCATGTAATTTTATACTTATTTAGTGGTTAAATATGACTTTATTTAGGATAGCGGAGTATGTCCAGGTTATGAGTACTGTAGCAGCTTTCCCCCAATAATCACAGCAGTGCATGAGAGTGTTTGTTATACATAATTTAACTAAAGTGGTAACATACAGATCCGTTCATTTTTTTAAAAAGTATTAACCAAAGTGTGTTTTGCTCCTGTTAACATTATGTCGCGTTTTGACTCAGGAACTTTTTTTTTTTCTGGCAAATCTCGTAAGTATACTCATTCAGGGGAAGAAACGCTCGTGTTGCCCCCATTATTATAATTTACAAAGACCCAGGCAGAAAGTTATTTATAAACTTGCTCATGACCAAAACCATTAGCCTGTTAGCTTCTACCCAGCTAACCAACTCTGGTGTCCGCTCAGCTTCGTGCTTTTGTGCGGATAACGCTCGCCATTTACACTCATATAACATTTGTGTTTGGGCGGCACAATACAGGTTTATAAACGAAACTCTGCTACCAGATCGCCACATCGAGCGTTACGGCGTCCAAATTAACATGCGTTGGCTCTTTTTTTTTTTTTTTTTTTTTCAAACGGGCCTAGCTGCCCTTCATCCTGCCTGCTCCGCGTCGCCATTTTAGACCAGTCAGCCCACTTTTCCACTCAGGCATTCTGAAAGCTCTACTGGGGACCTCGAGGGCCTCAGCTGCGATAGATTGCCCAAATACTCTCCCTGAAGAAAATGAGAACAATTTCTATTTTCGGCACGAGAATCGCACCTCTTTTTTCTTACCTTATATTTTCGAGTAGAAGGGCGTCCTTTGGTGTGGAGGCGCTAAATCGAACAAAAATTAGTAACCGATAATTGTTGCTTCTTTCTAGTCGGGCGCCATGAGTATCTCCTTGCTTCCTGTCCGTGCAACCGGATCTTATTTATTGTTTGTGTTGAAAACGTTTTAACCTGTCTTGATATTTTTCCCCACCTTTAACATTTTTTTTCGAGTAATCACTTATTCATTATAGGTTGTTGCAAATATTCGTGGGATATTACCATGTTTTTACTCACAGACTGGACTATTGTTTTTAGAGGAAGGCGTATTACGGAGTTCGGTGCGGAGTAATATGTATGCACAGTTTGTGTAGCCCTGTTTACTATACAAATAATTGGTTCTTATTTACAAATAAAAGTTTATAAACTAAAAAAAGTCCAGTTTTTATGAAAAGAATGGAAAAATGTCAAAAACTCAAGCGAACTTCTTGTTGTGTTCTTGAGTTTTTAATGTTTATTTCTACCCTTTTCATCTTTGTTTTTGTTGTAGTTCTCTTTCTCTTACCTCTGTTTTTTGAATGAGCGCCCTTGGAGTATAGCTGTTTTCCTTTCCCCGTTTCATACTGTTTCAGAGTTTAATGTTTAAACTTAAAAAAAAATCTAAGGCCCAGATTTATGGTTATACACTAGATATAAAAAGTGTACACACATTGTTAAAATGCCCATTTTTGTGATGTTAAAAAAAATGACACCACAATAAATAATTTCAAAACCTTTTTCACTATTAATGTGGCCTTTAACATGTACGGCTAAATTGAAAAACAACCAAATCTGTCTCTTTGTTGAAGCATTCTTTGATTTAATCACATCATTCAGTCTTGGGTATGAGTCTGTCAGCATGGAACATCTTGACTAAGCACTTGCCCACTTCCTTGTAAAAGCATTCCAATTCTGTCAATTTGTGAGGGCATTTCTTGTGTACACCCCTCTTCAAGTCACCCCACAGATTTTCCTATTGAATTTAGTTCTGAGCTCTGGCTGGGCCACTCCTAAACTTTGGTTTTCTTCTGGTGAAGCCATTCTTTTGTTAATTTGGATGTATGTTTGGGGTCAGTGTCGTGTTCAGTGTCGTGCTTTCTAGCAGACGCCTGAAGGTTTTGGGACAAAAGGGACTGGTATTTGGAACTGCTGACCTAAGCCCCAGTTCTAGCTGTAGAAAGACAGCCCCAAAGCATGGTACGGCCACCACCATGCTCACCATGGTGTCCTTTTGCTGATTTGACCAAAAAGTTCAACCTTGGTCTCATCAGACCAGAACACATTTTCCCACATGCTTTTGGGAGACTTGATGTATTTTGTTGCTAATTGTAGCTGAGCTTGACTGTTGTTCTCTGCCAGAAAATGATTCTTTCTTGCCACTGTACCCCATAGTCCAGACATAAAGAGAATTTGGGAGATTGTTGTCACATGTAATACACAATCACTACTTGCGTGTTGGTGTTGGCTTCTTGGCATCGTCCCTGACCAGTTTTCATCTTATCTTTTCTTGAGTTTGGGGGGGG
>JAVDPK010000613.1:136098-167517 GCA_034780415.1 Cichlasoma orientale
CCCCCCTCTATCTTTTGCTTGTTACTCACCGTGGTCAGGGCAGAAGCCCCATTTCTTGTCATCATCATAGTTGTCAGTGGTGCTGCACCACAGCTTGCCATCTCCTCGGCCCTCGCTTGTGCATGAGTGATACTCCTTATCCAGGAACACAAAGGGGAAGTGGCAGGGCTCTCCCTCAGAATTTCCACCAATTACAGCTGTGTCTGGATAAACAGAGACATAAGAGCAGCAGTTAAACAAAAATTAACAAGCCACTGTGGCAGCACTCCACAGCATTTATGCATTGTGGTTTATGTCCCTTACCACGACTGGGACAGAATCCGAATTTCTTGTCGTTGTCAAAGTTGCCTGTGGTGGCACACCAGCGGTAACCATCACTGCGGCCCTCTGTGGTACAGCCTTCATACTCTTCCCCCAGAAAGATGAAAGGGAAGACGCATGGAGATCCATCTGAATTTCCTCCATATGTGTATAGAACTGTCAGGATGAGAAGGAATAAAGGAGTCAGCATGTCACAAACGCAAACCCCCTCCTATCTGGGTGACCTGTGACCTGTGATTTGCCTTGGAGAATACACTGTCAAGCTTACGTTCACTTGGGCAGAAGCCGTATTTCTTGTCGCTGTCGAAGTCAGCTGTGGTGGCACACCATGGCAGGTTGTCTGTACGACCCTCTGTGGTGCAGGAGGAGTAAGATTTGCCCTCAAAGGTAAAGGGGAAGTGGCACATGGCACCATCCGCATTTCCGTAGCGAGTCTTCACAACTTAGTAGATAGAAAAGACAGTACGTTTAACTAAATATACACTAGGGGGAGACAAATGCTTGTTGCTGGTGGAGACACATCTAGTTTCTTATTACCTGGTCCTTTACCGAGGGTCCAGTACTCATCATCGTCAAAGTGGGCGTCTCCCTGCATACCCTCACCAGGGGGGTAGGCATGGGCTAGGAGACCATCCTTACCATCAAATGGGTATGGGTCTCCATGGTCTAAATAGAAATTTACATTGCACATTAATGTTGGATTTTATATGCTGCTATGTGGCATCAGCACGTATAAAACAAACCAAATGACCTTCATAATGCACATACTCTGTTTTCCAAATGATATCATGATGTCAGCTGTGCGATCATAGAGGCGGGTAAAAGTCAGAGGTGTCACTTGACTCCACACATTAAAGGCTCTGGCAAATGCATCGTCAATGACAGCGCTATCCATGTCTGGAGAATAGTTCAGGATCCTGTAGAGGAGATCAGAATGACACTTAGTGATATAGTATCATCAGAAACTTCATTGCACAGTGCCCGCCCCTTGCATTACAATTCAAAAGCATGATAATGTCACTGACTCTTTTTCTTTGCTCACCTGTAAGTGACGTCTTTGTGGTCCCACTTGAGGTCTCCATCAAAGGTTTTATAGTTGGCAACATCAGGAACCCCGCAGCGAGGCTGTTTCATTGCATCCAGGGTTTGCTTATCCAGCTCTCCAGTCTCCTCCAGCCCCAACTGCCTCTGAAGCCTCACCAAAGCCTTGGAGGTGGACACCATAGACTGGAAGCCACTGCGCTGCACAGTCTCCATGTAGCCAAATTTCTTTAGGTAATTCTGGAGGAGAACATGATAAAAACAACATGAATGTGTCCCAACAGATCATTATAAACACACAGCAAGCTTTGTCCCGACATTTGATGACATCTGCTTTTATTGTTACAACCTTTCTGTGGAAGTAATTAACAATAGGTATCTCTATTCACATTGTTATTTTCCTGCATAGCTTGATTATATCTGCTTATGGAATTTCAGTCTATAAAGACAAAAATGACCATCATACTCACTTCTGCCAGCTCCGTATCAGTCATGTTTTTGATAATGTCTCCTGGAAAGGTGACAAAGACAGACTTAATGGGAAGGCTCCATCCATCTTGTATGCTTATCCCCAAAAGTAAACACACAACTAAAGTGCAGTATCTCATGGTGAGATCTACTGTAGGCTTGTGCAAAATGTAACAAAAATATTTAGTAAGAGCTTGCAGTCAGCAAGTACTCAGACTAAAAAAAAAAAAAGAGTTTAAAATGATTCTCCTCTGAAGATTGATTCTGCTGCAGCCTTGGCTTCCTTCTTTGTTTTGACGGGAGGCTCTTGTTGTAGTCGCTCTGCCTTGTGCTGCTGGTTAGGGTTAAGGAACCTTGTATTTATACATCAAGCGTCTTAGTCACTTAACCTCGTTCCCGCCTACTTAACCTCATTCCTCCTACATCTTGACAGACTGCATTGGTTGAATGAACCTGGGGAATTTCCAAAATATCCAGTTTTAGCTTTACCTCGCAATCTCCATAAAAGTACTTATTGTACTTTTTCAGACTGGAAGCGTGTGTTACCAAATGATAACTGGCAAGGCGATGGCAGATGAGACCAGTTTTGGCAAATAACAATGCTTGCTTCACATTATATTACATCAAAAAAAAAGTAATGCATGATGCCAGAAGACCCACAAAAATAATTAGGAAATGATGAAGTGCTTTGAAAGATTTAAATGTTTCCAACCATTCAAAATGTCACCATAAATACTTTAAAACATTTAAATATAAACCATTACAATTTTTTAATGGTTAAATTTGAACAGTGAGCAGTGTTTTTTTTCACGTCATATTTTTAAAGCATAACACAATCATCATGGGACCCAGCCAGACACTTCTGTTATTTCGCCTCAAATTAATGATATAAAAAGATTGTTGGTTCCACTTTTTTTCCATGAATACAACCTTGTTTCCTCTTTCTGTAAAGCTGATACCAAAGGAAACATCAAACTAGGTCAAGCCAAAAGTAGGCTCGTCCTGAAAATTTGGAAAGAAATGAATTACTGTTGCTTTATGAAGGCAGTAGCCTAATAATTTATTGTACTTGCTGCAGTAAATGCTTTTATTTATCATGAGAAATGGTTGAAGCAATTACTAAATCAGTGCACCCGCAGATTTGTTTCTTTAGCAGTCTTGCAGGGTTTTGTTTTTGCTGTTCAGATTTTTGGGAACTACCTGCTTCATCATCACTATACACAGCTGCTGATGTAATGTCTCCAATTGCTTTATCCCCAAAATGACTCAATTCATTAGCAATCACTTAGATGTCCTGTTAGGCAACAAGGATTACGTCAACTGTTTGTGTATTTCTCCCACAAAGAGGATCTTGCTTTCCTAGCTCTTATGCACATATAAATTGCATAATAATTTGAGCCATGAGTGAAAAACACCAAAACACAGATACAAATTCTCAAGAACAACTTGTGTGTTAATCTCTGGTATTCAGAGTGCCAACTATGTGCACTAGTGTGTGAATGCTGAACTCTGAAATGTTGATATTTTGGGAGATGTGACTATCAAGGTGGGAGAGAATGTGTCTCAGCCAGCATGTCATGATTCACTTGTTCCCACATGAATGGTCAAGACGGCAGATATGGAGCTTTTTTGTTTTTTTCGGTGAACACATCCATTCTACTGTGCAAACATGTTTACTTAGTACTTCCACTGATGCAGATGCAGGAAAATTTGCAAAGTCAAAATATCCTATGTAAAGCAGAGAGGGTAACCCTGATCAAGTGCCATAGAATAGTGGTTTAGTAAATAAGGCATGTGGCTATAAGAGCAGTTGGCTATAACTGGAACTAGAGTGAGTTGTAAACTTGTAATTACAAAAAAAAAATCACGTGTTTCACAGATATTCTGGTAGGTTGCCTTTTATGGTAAAGAAAATGCTGTGCGTACTGAAGAGGAGTGAAGAGGAGGATTGCAATTTTGGACCTGTGGTTTAATGAGGTGTTTTCATGGTTTCCTGGCGTGGTTGATCCTTCACACATTTTGCCACACGCATTCTTTGTTTGCCATTTGCTAATATAATGTTGAAGCATCTCAGAAATTATGTCATCTTCCTCTCATTAAGAGCACATTTGTAATTCTACTTCTGCAATTTGTTATGTTTTCCCCACACACAGCATTGCTGCTGCTGTGTGTGGGGATGTGTGGGACATCTGTCACACATCAGTAGAACCTAAGTAGGCCTACAGACTTCTACTCATCTGCACTATTACAATTATGTGAAAAAGAAAGTGCACCCAAAAGGAAACAGGAATTACAAATAATAAGAACAGGACTTAGAAAACTTAGAACGAACTAATAATCAAAACCGGGAAACAACAGAAGAGCTGCGATGAAAACGGAACCTAAAAGAGCAAAACACAAAACGCTGGACAAAAGGCTCAGGACCATGAACATGTAGGTAAGTAGCCAAATGGCAAGACATCAGCAATGACCTTAGAAAAGCAATTTTTGCTGCCCAGTAATCTGGGAAGGGTTATATTATAAGACTATTTCCAAACAATTTGATGTCCATCATTTAACAGTGAGAAAGTGGAGAAACAACACGGCAGCACAGCTTAGGTTCGCAAAGATGCACCCAAACAAACCACAAGACTTCTGGAACAATATCCTTCGGACCAACAAGACCCAAGTGCAGATGTTTGGTCATAATGCACAGCAGCATGTTTGGAGAAAACCAAACACAGCATATCAGCACAAACATCTCATAACAACTGTCAAGCACAGTAGTGATGATTTGGGTTTGTTTTGCAGCCACGGGACCTGGACACTGTGCAGTCATTTAGTTGACCTTGAACTCCTCTGTATACCAAAGTATTCTAGAGCCAAATGTGAGGCCAGCTGTCTGACATCTGTTGTATACAACAGCACAATGATGCCAAGCACAGCAGCAGCTCTACAACCGAAGGGCAGAAAAAGAAAAGAATCAAGGTGCTGCAACGGCCCAGTCAAAGTCGAGACCTGAGCCTGATTGAAATGCTGTGCAGGACCTTAAGAGTGCTGTGCATAAACTAAATGCAACAAACCTCAATGAACTGAAACGACACTGTAGAGAAATGTGGGCCAGAATTCCTTCACAATGATGTGAGAAACTGATAAAGTCATACAGATAACAATTACTTCAAACTGATAAAGTTGTTATTGCTACAATGGTGGTTCTACAAGCTATTGGGTCAAAGGGTGTACTTTGTGCATTTTGTTAAATAAATAATGGCATGAAGCATTATGTGTTGCAGTTCATCTCAAGCTGTATTTAAATAATTTTATTACTGTCTGGACGAGTATAGTCAAACAATAATTGTTATTTCCATTTATAGTCATTTATATTTGGCTGCATGGCTCTATTCTGGGACTTCCCCACCCTTCTAAGAGCATAAAGTATAGAGCACATGGGACACACTTCCCTGCCCTTCCACAAGCATACATGAAAACAAAAGGGAGAGCAGCAGCAAGACCCCAATTACAACAACTACAACAGATATGTCTAGTTAGCCACAAAGGAGATGGAGGTAGGTTTCAAAGTGGCTTGGAGGTGGCCAGCAACTGCAGGCAGACTGATGCAGGCTATATAGCACACCCTAAAGGAAATTTGCCAGTTGGAGGTGTAGAAGGGTATCAGCTGAGCCATTAATTTATGTGTGCCTGCATATGTGCTGAGACAAGCTGATCTGCCAGGATTGTAGCTGAGCTTGACTTTTGTGGCCTTCTTGAACTAACATTATGCTCGATTTGATTTAAGAAGGATACAAAATGTCAGCTTCCTTCATTTTAGGATGTGTGCTGACTTTACTGACTTAACTTAAGTTATTCTTACCAACAAACCCATGTTATTGTAACTGAACTGAAAAATCTAACTGTAAATATCTAATCTTCAGAAATGTGTTTAACTTACAAAATAATACCAGCTATATTGTAGTTACATTGCATGCACTATTATGCAATATCTTTAGTTCCATGGATTATGTTTCATCCAGAATAAAGCAGCAAATGCTGACACAAATCTTTCTTTCATTTGATGCCTTTTCCCCCTTTTTTCCCCCTCATCTAAACATGATCTAAAGGTTCTTTCTGCTTAAATGTAGCTCCTGAGACAGTTCCCAGATCTCCTTTCAAAACATCTGCCACTGATTTTATATGGCGTCAAAGGTTTAATGAACATGGCTCCATGCACTTTAACAAATGCCACATTTCATTAGGTTTCACAAGACATCTGCCTGAGAACCTCAAAAAAATACACATTTTTGCATGGCATTCTTCCAAAAATTGCCCTTATTCACAGAACAGCCTGTTGGCACACATATGTGCCCATATGAGGTGGCCAAGTGCGTCAGCAGAGAACTGGATAATATCAGAGTGGAGCTACAAGACCTTCACAGCTAACGTGGGTTGGATTTTTATGATTAGGTTAGCCATCCAAATGGCTAAGTTATGTAATACAAAAAGTCATCATATGTGGCCTCTGTATATTTTTCCTGGGGCTGCTAAAACATACACAGGCAGATACTGTAAAACACTATTTTATAGCCAGGAAATGTTTTGAATGTTGGCATTTTAAGGTCAGTAGTAGCTTGAGGAGAAAACTGAGATTGTGTGCAGAGCCTTGCATTTGAAAGAGTCTTTCAACAAAGTGTAACTCATACCCTCATTTTCTTCAGCCTGCCTGGATTCAGTGTTTGCAGTTTTGCAACTTTGCCCTTAATTGTTAACATGCCCTGTTTAGTTTCAAACTGCCTTGTTAAAGCAAATTGTTTATGTCTTATGGTATGTTTCTAGCAGGCAGTTCACTTCCTGTCTGCCACAATTGATGTGGTCCCTTGGCTGGCTTTCTTTTTTAGCTGTGTTGGATTTTATGACGACTAGCTTGTTGACTTTGTGGTGGGATTCAGAGGTTGTGCAACACACAGGACCATCACTTGGTTTGATGTGGAGGAAATGTAACCTCATCACCATGTCCAGGTACTTTACACAGCTCTTGCTGAGTCTGCTGAGCCTTGCAGCTATTCTGGGAATGGTTTTGTTTTTAATACCCCAGTAAACTCTCACACCAGTTTATTTTGGTTTTTCCAAGAGAGCCTCTTTATTTTCAGGGTTTTTTTTGATCACTCTATGTTCTTCACTTCATTACTGCAATAACAATGAAACGAAAACAGTAATAACCTGTATGTCTAATGTATTGTCTCTGAATATCTGCAACACTTTATAATTATTCAAGATGCTATGCATGCTTGTGGCTGAAACTGGCACACTAAGATCATTATAGCACAACATACAAAACAAATGACACAACCAAAACAAAAAATGATTAAAACAAGCCAACGACAGGGGCGGAAACCATGTTGTGCCCTCTAAGCCCTCAAGGGTCACCCATATAATAGCTTGTCTGTAATGAGTCATAAGTCAGCGTGAAATGCTTGGCAGAAATAATTCCATGAAAAAACTTTACAGAGTTGCCATAAACTTGGATACAGTCATATGAGTGCGAGTGTAGGAGCACAAAAGACTGCAGCTTTGACTCATGTCTCCTTGGATCAGTAAACAGGAGTAATAATTCTGCTTCATCAATTAGAATTAGAATCTAGGCCATTAGTCATGTTTGGGGATATTTCTTGCTTAATGTCGCAACATTTTTTCTCACAGTCCAAAATCTAATAAAACGTTGTAGATCAGGAATATATTGAAGATCAGGAGATAGAAAAGCTGTATTCCAACTTAGAAAGAACAGTGAAACAATTAACATATAAATAAGAATTTCTACAACATTAGGGATTTCACGTACTGAAAGAGATTTAATAGTGATGACGATGACAATCTGCAGAGTAGTATGCCAGCCACTGTCATATTCTGTCCAAAATAAACAACAAAAAACGCTTGAGTTAAAAATCTCAAAATCATATATGGGAATAAAATATATATTATTGTTGAGCTTGATGCGGTTTAAACCTGTATGTCATGGACTTACAGACGAAGTGATGAAAGCTGCAGTCATACACTTCCTCTGTGTCTACTCGTACTCTACAGGATTGGGACACACTGGCACTGATGAGTGAAACAGGATATGACAATAACTCTTAGACCAACATGGACGCACTGCACTGTTTTGCAAATATATTGCAAATATTGCCAAAGTATTCGCTCGTCTGCCTTCACACGCATATGAACGTGAGTGACTTCCCATTCTTAGTAGATATTGTTTAATATGATGTCAGCACACCCTTTGCAGCTATAACAGCCTCAAGTCCTCTGGGAAGGCTTTCCACAAGGTTTAGGAGAGTGTTTATGGAACTTCTGACTATTCTTCAAGAAGCACGTTTGTGAGGTCAGACACTGATGTTGGATGAGAAGGTCTGGCTCACAGTTTCTGCTCTAATTCATCCCAAAGGTGTTCTATCGGGTTGAGGTCAGGACTATGTGCAGGCCAAGTTCTTTCACACCAAACTGGCTCACCCATGTCTTTATGGTCCTTGCTTTGTGCACTGGTGCTCAGTCATGTTGCAACAGGAAGGGGCAATCCCCAAACTTTTCCCAGAAAGCTGAGAGCATGAAATTATCCAGAATGTCTTGGTATGCTGAAGTATTAAGAGTTCCTTTCGCTGGAACTAAGGGGCCAAGCCCAACTTCTGAAAAACAACCCCACACCATAATCCCCCCTCCACCAAACTTTACACTTGGTTCAATGCAGTCAGACAAGTACTGTTCTCCTGGCAACCACCAAACCCAGACTCATCCATCTGATTGACAGATGGAAAAGTAATATTTTTCACTTCAGTGAACACCTCTCCACTGCTCTAGAGTCCAGTGGCAGCGTGCTTTACACCACTGCGCTCGACGTTTTGCATTGCGCTTGGTGATGTAAGGCTTGGATGCAGCTGCTCAGCCATGGAAACCCATTCCATGAAGCTCTCTACATACTGTTCTTGAGCTAATCTGAAGGCCACATGAAGTTTGGCGGTCTGTATCCACTCTGTCATTCTATGTGGCCTACCACTTCATGGCTAAGTTGTTGCCCCCAATCACTTCCACTTTGTTATACCACTAACAGCTGACTGTGGAATATTTAGTAGCGAGGAAATTTCCCGACTGAACTTGTTGCACAGGTGGCATCCTATCACAGTACTACACTGGAATTCACAGAGCTCCTGAGAGCGACCCATTCTTTCACAGATGTTTGTAGAAGCAGTCTGCATGCTGAGGTGCTTGGTTTATACAGCTGTGGCCACAGAAGTGATTGGAACACCTGAATTCAATGATTTGGATGGGTGAGTGAATACCTTTGGCAACATAATGTGTCTTTCACAGTGACATTCTTTGAGAGTCAATATATTAGCTCTGTTAAAATATCATGAGAGAAGCCATGAAGTGAGATGCATACTTTTGTTTTATGTCTTTATTAGTGACATGAAACAGGGACAAAAGCGAGAGAAGGGCAAAAGGGCCACAGCAGGAAGTGAACTTGGTTCCCTGTGGTACACAGTCATGCCTTGACTCCCAGGGCACCATACAGCCCCAGGGAGATATAATTTTAAATAATTCTGCAGGCAATTGGTATGAAGTGGTGTAATTATATAATATCACTAAAAAGCAACAGACAGGTTTGGCTGAGAGCCATTAGTGGGGGCAGACTATGTCTGCTGCCACCGCAGAACAAGTTAAGGCAGGCGGAGTAATGTTGACTTTAAGGACAGCCATCTTTCACCACCACCATTAAAAGCTAATTACTCCCAGTCATAAGCAGTGGCCTTTATGGGCGGGTGCCAAACAAAGTACAGCCACAAGGAGTGACACCATGGGCTATGGTGGGAGCTCTGATTGCACTAAATATTATTCTTGCTTGTTTAACTGCATATGGAGCAACGCCTTTCTAACTCTTATAAAGAGTTGTTTTCGAAATCTGCCACAAGGAGCAGGAAAAAACTGCCGTTTGTTAACCATTACTGCCCCAGAATACATGATATAAAGTTGTGCACGGTAAAGTCCATTCAGCAGTTTTTAAAAACCACAGTTTCAGAAAAATGGGGAAAGAGACGGGAATTTCCCTGTCCTGATAAAAAAAAAAAGCAGCTGATAGCAGGTGGGAAGTGAGTCAGGCACAGTGCTTTAACTGCCTCTGCACATTTTACTTCAGACTTGTTGAGGCAGGCAATTATCCCTGCCTCTGATGTGTGTTTGCTGGTGTTTGAGCTTACTCTTACCAAACGTGGGGTTGCCGAGGTTTGAACTCGCATAGCTCAGGATAAATGCAGCATTTTCCTTCAGGGCAAAAACCTAGATTTGCGCACATAATGTGTCATTTCCCAGTAATGCAGTAAGTAACTCAAACCCTGACTGTTTGTGGTTATACATCTGCTCATGACTCTTCCTGTGTCACAGCGATGCATCCAGCACAGCACAGTAGCATCACTAACTTGTTTAAAGTTGCCCAGGAAGTGGAGCAACAATAAACATACTGAATCCTCAGTATGTTTATCCCCATAGATGAAGTTTTTGAGCGGGTCTCTTGACAATAGGAACAACATTTTAGGTCTATTGACAGTGTGTGGGTGATCTTCTGTGGATGTGGGAACATTTTCTGGAACATATTGTAGGATCCTGGTGAGATAGTCAGCAACTTCAAACGCTGTTTCATGCTCAGAAACCTAGAAAGGAAAACAAAAATGTTGTTTGTGATAAAAAAAAGAGATGATACCCAGTCTTGTACATTTTTTGAAGTGCAAAATCTTGATTTAGTTTTTTTTTATTCTGCTGAACTGTACAAAGAACTTTGCAAAGATAATCAGCACATAGTCTTTCATAATTAAGAAATCAGCATCATTTTGCTACCAGTACAGAGGAAAATAATGAGCACAGTTTACCATTTTACTGAATTTGTCATTGTGTGTAACAGTGCTGGGTTTTTTCTCTCTGTGTCTTTTTTCCCTTTTTTATTGTAATTAGTTCTTGTCACAGACCCAAGCAGGTCTTTGGAACTGTCATCAAAAGATTCTGAATAAAAAACACTGATCCGTCCTTCAGAACCTGCAGGAGAAGCTTAATGAGGGAACCGGATGTGAGCCAAGTCAGCAGCAGCTTCTCCTGGCACCGCCACGCTTTAATGAACTTTATACAAAATGCCAGTAGGTGGCCACTAGGTGGCACTCTGTCATAAGGGCAGTCAGTGCGGCCAAAGGAGCAGTAGAAGTTGAGCTCTGGTGCAGGTAATTAGTGTCAGAAAGAAAAATGCAGTACCAAGCTTTTGCAGCCATACTGTCTATTGATCTCTCATTTATTCAAAGAAGTTAATTATGGTACTAAGAAAGCAGCAAATCATCATTTCCTCAACCTGCTCCATAAAAATCAGATTTTAAATGAATCCTGTGAATGATTTAGTGCATCTTCTCTTTAGTCTGGGCTCATACAGGACGCAATCCCTCCTTCCCCCCTACATTTTATAGCCTGCTTCAAGGCTGTGTTCTCAGCATCCTGGTGCAGAGATTTTCTTTCCTTTTTTCTTAAAAAAATAACAAAAGGAGATAAACTATTGATGCTGTTCTAATTTTGTAGGTCTTTTTGGTGAATAATTGATTGTTACTGGAAAGTAGCTTGTTTTACTGCCATATCCTTGCACTGATTTACTGATGCAGTTTTATTAATGCTGTGAGACTGCACTGTTTTTCGGTTAAAGCACCTTTACGGTGATTTAGGAACTAAACAGGATATCAGTTAATCAGCTTGTTGTAATTGCTCTGCTATAAACTGCCAATACTCTGCTGCATATCATTACATCTTAATAAGCACCGTTCAGTTTTGTTACTGAATGCAAATTTTCCATCTGCTACAAATTTTCTATGCGTATTTTGTGTTGTTTTTTTTTCATCTTCTCATTTATGTTCATTGATGTGAATGCAGCCTCTCATTAACTGTAGTGCCAACCAGGAATTGATGTTCCCAAACTGCTGCATCACAACGCAGAGCAGTCTGACACAGATGTTCTTCCAACGAAGGCAGAATTGCTGGCCTTGTTTTTATGACTGATTACTTCTCTGTGAAGTCACACATGCGTAACAAAGTCAACAATAGGCATGAGTATCATTCTGTGGTTTACAATATAACACATTGTGGATGCTGGCATGACTTTACAGAACTGTTGCCTTTGTTGGTCTTATCCTTATTACAGCTTTTGGAGCTCTGTTTCAGCTGTTCCCTGAGACAGATGTTGCAATCATGTTTAAGTGTTCTGGTGAGGTGCTGTGTTTCTTGTTGTGCAGCAACACTGGGGGCAAAAGACACCTGCTTATTCATGATGCCTGATGAGATCCCAGGTAGATCAAACCTCTCCTCCATTTTTAATGAAGATGTTCTTTACAGGACCACAGATATCATGCTATGCATTCGCCTCAGCCTCTCCTACTGGAGTTTCAGGGAGAAGCGGAAAGTCCACGTTGGTTCAACCTTCAACACAGCTGGAACAGACCACCCAGAAGAAATACTGATCTATATACAGTGCTGTGCAAAAGTCTTGAGCTTATATTTTGCTAGGAAAATTGGAAATAGGTGAAGCAGTTTATTGAAACGTGTAATCATGAATGGGAATACAGTATATAACGCAAAAACTGAGTGGATACAATTCTAACCAGCTTGAAAGTCAGTGTTTGGTGTGACCATCTTTATTCTGCAACACAGCCTCAAATCTCTTAGGCGAGCTATGCTGTGATTTCTTAAAGTAGTCTTCAGCAATAGTTCTCCAGGCTTCTTGGAGAACATTCAAAGCTCTTTTTTAGCCACCTTTAGATGATCCTACACTGCTTCAATAACGCTGAGGTCCGGGCTCTGGAGAGGCCAATCCTCAATAGTGTTCACCTGTGTGTTTTTCTATCCAGGTTTGCATTTAGTGCCTTGGCAGTGTGTTTGGGATCATTGTAATGCTGAAAAGTGAAGCTACTGCCAATCAGTCTTTCCAATGCTCTAGGTGCTCAAAAAAAGTGCTCAAAGTTGAGTCGAACAACACTATATAAGTACCGATCCAAGATTTACAAAAAAAAATATGAGGGGTGGCTCAAGATTTTTGCACAGCACTGAATGTGTATTTCACCAGAGAAGTCAAAATCAGGTTCAGACACATGGAAGTCACTTGCACACTTGTTATTATAATACTCTGAATACGTGATTACCACACTAAACAGAATTGTCTTTGAGAATGTTCACCAATCCATTTAACAGCTGTAATATGAAAATGTATTATATCATTCGTGGTTTCCTAAAGTCAAAGATAGCTATGATCTAAATTTCAGTTTGTCTTAAGAATGATGAACCATGTGAAGACAAGTCTCTCTCCTTCTCTCAGGACCTGTGGTTAACACTAACATTAGCCCCAAGGACAGTGTGTCTATGCAGGGAAAGGTCACTGGTCTAATAGAAATATACAGCTGCAGTATTTCCTTTCCTCTTGCAGTATTTGACATTCTTATCTGAAGTCTCCTACCACTTGATATTTAATCTTTCCATTGAAGTTAATATGACGAGAACAGGGCCACAGACTGAACTGTTATGAGTCATTATATTGAACCAGTTTATTGATTTAAAAAGCTTTCTGGTTGACATCATGTCATATAAAATTGTGCACATATAGTATATCTTCAACTGTAGGGATTATACATGTTATATCAGAAAGAGGGGAGTGAAGTGACTGTGTTGACAAGTCTCTTTCGAGGAAAAACCCTTGAAGACACGGCATATGTGAGCAGTCCTCACTTGTGTAGCCTTTTCAGAACTTCACAAGTCTTTAAATATCAAACATCATAGAGTGAGAACAGATAAGAAGTGCTGCGTGAACTGTGACAACTGTCAGCTGTTATCTTAAAGACACTCACTGCATTATTGTACAATATTAATGAGAATTCTGCCAACACTGATGAGCTGCAGAATGGTACTAATAAGAAGATACCCACCAGTTCAAGTGCGGATTGTTGTGGGAAAAATTACAACTCAGAAGGTGATGAATGAGCCAAAGAACACAAAATAACCTGTTTATGATCTTTAAAAAATATATATACAGGTGCATCCTTAGTTAGCATGTAAGCAGTGACTTTATATAAGGAAGGAACATAGGTATAAGAGGTATTAGTACAGTTTTTTAAACTTGCATCTTTAGTGATGCTTTTAGCCACTTGGGAGCTGCGGAAATAAAGTGTAAACACAAAACCAACTGTTAAAGAACAACTGCTTATTAACAAGTTGAAAGAAGTAAGATTGAACCAAATCAGGTAGGTTGTGTTCCAGAAACCCAAAACAAAAAGCTAACACTCACCCTTTAGTGAAAATTACCTGTAGATGTTTGTAACCATTTTCACATACTGCTAAGCAGATACAGTACTGTATGTGACCCGATACTAAAAATTATCACTTGCAGCTAACTTAAAGTGATGAAATGAGTGCCCTGGGATTTGGTACCTGTTTTATTTCTCACTTACATTGTGGAGACAGTCACCATGTGATGCAACCATTCGTTTGAACAGAAATACATTATATGAAACACCCGACTCATACAGAGTTGGCCCAGGTTTTTACACAAAATGCAATCTTTGACACCAGATACTGGGGCTTGCATCCATTCACTGAAGTTAGGTTTAGGCAACCAAAGCACTTTGGGTAGGATCGAGTCAAAGGTTGATAAAGTTGTGGCTCCTGCTTAAAATCACCCCTGATGGTTTCTGTGTTGCACTACAATTATCACCAGTGTTTTTGTCAAAAAAAAAAAAAAAAGTTTAATAATAATGTTTGTCTTAAGATTAGGGAACTACAATCTCAGATGAACACATGGCATATTACACTGTCATTACTTAAATAATAAAAACTAAGCAATAATACAGAAGATTTGTCTGGAAAACTACATACACCCCATGATTCAGTAGCTTCTAGAACCACCTTTAGCAGCAATAACTTGAAGTAAGTTGAAGTAATAAATTTTCTGTTTGACTTCATCAGTCTCTCATGTCTTTGTGGGGGAATTTTGGCCCACTCTTCTTTACAACGTTGCTTTAGTTCATTGAGGTTTGCAGACATTTATTTAAGGCCCCACCACAGCATTTCAATCAGGCTGAGGTCTGGACTTTGACTGGATCATTGCAACACCTTGACTCTTTTTTTCAGCCAATTCTTTTGTAGATTTTTTAGTTTGCCTGGGATCATTGTCCTGTCACATGAACCAATTTTAGCCAAGCTTTAACTGTCAGACATATGGTCTCACATCTGACTCTAGAACAGTTTGACTCAGTGACTGCAAGGTGCCCAGGTCCTGTGGCTGCAAAACAAAACCCAACCGTCGCTACTGTGCTTGACGGGTGGTTTTAGATGTTTGTGCAGATATGCTGTGTTTGTTTTTTGCCAAACATGGCACATGTGCATTAAGGAAAAAACATCTCCACTTTGGTCTTGTCTGTCCAAAGGACCTTGTTTCAGGAGTCTTGTGGTTTGTTTGGGTACAACTTTCCAAACCTAAGTTGTGCTGCCATGTTTATTTTAGAGAGGTTTTGTCCTGGCAACCCTTCTAAACAAGCCATACTTGTTCAGTCTTTTTCTGATTGCATTGTCATGACCTTTAACATCTAACATGCTAACTGAGGCTTGTAGAATCTGAGATATAGCTCATGGTGTGTTTGTTTTTTGTTCTTTTTTTCCAGTTTCTCTGAGCATTGCGAGGTCTGCTGTTGTGGTGAATTTGGTGGGATGTCCACTCCTGGGAAGAACGGCAGCTGCATTGAGTGTTTTCCACTTGTGAATAATCACTGTAGAATGAAATTGTTTGGACCAATTACCATTGCAGATGATCAGTTAATCAAGTGCATTTGATTAGCAGCAGCTGGCTGCTACTTAATTGCAGTGGAAGGAGTAAGTACTTAATTATACTTAATTTTTGAGACATTGTTTCTGCATTTTAGCTAAACTTCTCTTAAATAAACAATGAGAGAGTGCAATATCTTATGGATTCTTGTTCATCTCAGGTTGTAAATACTTAATTTTAAGACCTGTTTAGGAATAGATAACTTTTTATTAAGTCCTGACACATAAAATCCTAGAAATGTACTTTCTTTTCACCGTGACTGCATTTTGATGTTTTTACCGATGTGTACAGGATCGATATTTTATCGCTCACAATGGCATTCTTTATGATTGTTTTCTCTTATATTTATAGAAAACATAATCTGATTGAAATAAAGCTTTTTTAAATCAGATTAACTGCTGCAACTTTATAACCATATATTACAGAACACATAGGCATTGTGCTCACTAGTAACATTCGCACCAGGAATTATACATGTTATTAAAAAAACATAAATTCATAAGACAGATATGTATACTTCACTATGTAATGGTAATCAAAGCTGTAAACCTAGGTTGTAAATTGCATTAGCTAAAGAAAACACATCATTATACATTTATTCGTCCACTTTTCTCTTAAATGTTTGTATGTACAGTTCACCCAACCTCTACTTTGTAGGTATTTCACGTGGGTACAGTGCTTTAATGTTTCTGTTGACCCTGTCTTTTCAGTCAATCAAGCATCAAGCTTCACTGTCTGCTCCTGCCTGTCAGCTGTTTTAAGACAGTGATAGAAATGCCTTAACCTTACATATGAGATTGTCACCAGTTTAGGAGAATGTCAATGTCTTATCCCAAGCTCTGAGTCCTTTCCAGAGACAAAAGAAAACTACTTTACATTCTCATGCAGTCTTTAAGTCAGTGGAGTTTACCACAGTTAAATTACTAATCTACTCATGACCCAGTTTGGCATGATGTGAAAAAAAGTTCAGCTTACAGAGGAGTACATACTCAACATCGTCAGGTTGTCATTTCTGGGTCAGTTAAAAGTGGAGTCCGCACCAACTCAAACACTGAATAAGGCCATGGCTGCTACTGTCTCTGGTGCTGAGATGTGATAATGCTGTTATTAATGTAAAAAGGGAAACCCACTCTTACTACAAGGTAAAAGAGGCTGGTAGTAAGAGATGCACTTAAAGAAGAGCCTTTAAGTGCATCTTGGGTTTTTTCCCCCATGACTTGCTGTCTTCCTCCTTCGAGTCTTTTGCGTGCAACATCTAAAAGGTTAAAACCTCTCATTGCTTCTCATCTGCTTGTGTCTTATCTGTATCCGTCTCCACTGCCATAGACTGATGCTGCTGGATCACCATGTAAAGGAGTTAAGGGGTTACAAAACCTTTCTGTCAGAACATACACACCAATTTGCTGTAAAAAAAAAAAAAACAGTGCAGCTGCCTCTACACACTGTTGTACAATAAAGACCCTGAAGAAGATATGTTCTTTCACAGCTGTGCTGCTTTAGTCCCATATTTACATTATTACATTCATATATTTTTAGCCAATGTCAGTTTAAACTTACACACAGTTATAGAGTAGTAAGAGTCACCTGCTCTATTGAATATATAAATGTTCACGGAAGTTGTAGCATCTCATAATCTCATACTGACCAACCACAATAACTTATATTGCAGATTTCGTAGTGCTCACGCCAACTGTTTCACCATAATGAATAAAACAGTTAAAGCTCAATGTTTATTACTAAGATCTGACCAACCTTTCAGCATATACAGTCCTCCTGAGTAAAGACAATTGATCTTCCAGGTATTGAACTGGCCCCATTCTGTTAAGCATTGAAGCCCCGTGTAACAATGCATGTTACTCGCTAGATGAGGAGAGAGCCAGTGCTTTGCAAGCTGATCATTACTTCTCCAGGTATCAGCTCTATCCTGTGCTCAGACTGCATTCTGCTCCAGTAAAGGTGGCTGTCCTTTATGTTCTTGAGGTGATTCAGCCTTCTGGTGTTGCTGTGGCTCAGACAAAGCCTGAGATTTAGGGATTTCCGTATGAGGGGACAGCGGCGGTGTTGCCTGCTGTGGGTCTAACGTTGGCATCTCTTTCCTGTCGCTGGCCTGAGCCTCCAGAGCTGATGTGTCCTTGCAGCAGAAGTACTGCTGCCAGATTTTCCAGAAAGCTGAGCGGAACTTCTTAATGCGGAAAGCATAGACAATTGGGTTGACTGCAGAGTTGCCGTGGGTGAGCAGGATGGCAATGTAGAGGAAGGCTATGGGCTTCTCACACTCAGGACAGAAGAGTGTGATGCAGTTGATGATGTGGAGTGGGAGCCAGCTCACAGCAAAGAGAAAAAGGACCAGAGCCAGAGATTTAGCAAGATTCAGCTCTTTGTTATAGTACTTGTTAGGGTCCGCATGACTGGTGTTCAGTTTCTTATTGTTAAGCTGTTTGTGGATCATGTAGAAGATCTCTGCATAGATGAACAGCATGAGCAGCAGAGGTGGGAGCACCCAGCCGAAAAAGTTAAAATAGACCATGTATTCCATGCTGATGACATTTTCAAACTGGCAGGTGATAATGAGGTCGGAGCTGATGGAGCCATTGTGCTCGAGGCGCCTCAGGTTGTTCCAGCCTAACATGGGTGTGAACCCCACAATAAAAGCTACCGTCCAGCATATTACGACCGCCAGCGCCGCTCGCCGAGGGGTCACCACCCGCTTGTACCTACAGGAATAAACAGCACAGCATCACGTCAGCACTTTCCCACACAGTATTGTTAAGGCATTCATGGTTTCCTTCTTTTTACTTCATTTTTCATTTTGTCAGTGTCCTTGGGCTGACAAAAGGTGTGATTCATAACAATCGTTTAAAGCACAACCCCCAAGACACTTTGCGAACAGGTCCTTGCAGCAAGTATTACCTCCTGAAATACGTCTGAGATCCTTATTGGTATTACTTGACCTTTGCAAGACTGCTACCTTTTAATGGATTTCTTAAAACCAGAAATTGCTTTAAAAAACGAAAAATTGCTATTACATACTTGGGTATTAAAGGCTTTTCAGGTTAGGCTTTCTCATTATTTAAGGTGTTTTATGAAGAAGAAGAAGCCAGAAGCAGAGGAAGGTATAAGAGGCAGAGGCTTAAAGGTCTTATCACTGCTATCTTGTCTTGTAAGTAAAAATTTTCCAAGCCACCACCTGATACTTGCCCTGAGGTGGGATGAAAGCAGTTATCTGATCCAGCTCATGTTGTTAAGCCAGTAATTAGTCATTTTCAGATTACTGATGGTTACAATCTATGATGTTTTGACTGTAAAGGAAATGATAGTGTTTCCACACCCTGACCTTTGCCTACAGATAGCGTGACGCAAAACAAGAGGCTGCAATTTAGTCCAATCGTAGCAGGTGCCATGTGTTGGATGAGTATTGATTAGGGACACAGACCATAAGTCAGATCTGTGTCAGACGTGCAGCAAAAAATAAAAATAAAACTATTGAGCCTGGAAGAGATCATGGTCTGATCTATAAACAGCGAGGCTGAGAAAGCATGTGAAGCAATCAGCAGATTATGTAATATATGAAAAGTTATGAAAAAAGGTTATAATGCTGTATTTGCTTATTCTTAACTATAGTCTCTGTAATGTGTGTTGCAAACGAGTGACAACTCCTGAGAAAATTTCTGCTTTACATAACCTGAGGAAGGACACAAAGATGTTGCTGCAGAAGTCGCTGTGGCAGACACAACTTCACATCCAGAAGTCCAAAGTTAAAACTGATGAGAAAGTATTACTGTAAGCCTGGAAGACTTAGTGGAGTCTAACAGGAGATAAAGGTCTGAGGCTTCCAGAGACAATACTCACACATAATTAATTTTCCTTTCCTGCTTGGTTTGTCCCTTCAGCCTTTCAACGTCACTGCTCAGGCTTTTCTTTCAGCCCAGCGTGACAAACCACTCATGTACCAGATACAAAGACTGAACATCAGCGAGAGCAAAGCCGGCCACTTCTGTGTCACTGTGCAACTCTTCAAGGCATTAGAGATCCTGATGACAGAAAGACTAATTAAAGCTGTTAGTAAATCGACCATGCTCTGTTTAGCTGCCATGGGGACACAGAGGTATCTATATAAAAAACACTGGCAGGCTGGAAGCTTCCTGTGTAGTGAAAGAAGACCCATACAGAAATCAATGCTCAGGAAAACAGGACTGGAACTGTGCTGACATCTATCATTTCTGGCGAATACAGCAACCATCCCAAACATTATCCCATATTCATCACCATCACTTTCCCACATTGCGCAAATAACGCATGAACCAATCCCGTCCTTCATTTTATCCTTTGGGTTGCAAAACAAAAGTCGTTACCTGGTCGGGATCTTGACCCTGAGATAACGATCTATTGCAATAGCAAACAGTGCGAGGATGGAGCTTTCTGTCAAAACCAGCACCGTGCACGCCACAAGCAGGCAGCTGTAAAAGTGTGTTTGAAGTCCGATGCTGATAGTAATAGCCAACGGGATGACGAGTGCTCCCACTGCAATATCCGCCAGAGCCAGAGAGACGATGAAACAAAACGTGGTATCTCGCAACGATTTATTAATCTTCACCGCCCAAACCACCATCACATTCCCGATTACAGACGCGACAGCAATCACGACCTCCATTCCTATGTAGAGTGTCTGCACTGATAAAAGTGTCCCGGCCATCCTTGCAGGGAATTTTGTCCTTATTAAGAACGAGTTATTTTAGTGAGGGAGCCAACAGAGTAATCCTTGACTTTCTTTTTGTCAGTGCAGAATTTTCCAAATGTTATTTCTTATTATTTTGACGGTAACAAGCGTGTTAAGCAGCAGCATGTCTAAGAATGAGGTGTTTTCCTTTGGAGCAGGTGATACGGTCCTGAGGCTGTTGTGCGTTTTTCCCGTTCTGCGTTCTGCGTCCTGCGCCTTCGCTTGGCGGAATACACCTGCTTCTCCTGAGAGCAGCATCCTTGCCATGTGCTGGAGTTTATCCGCCTGGTTTTCACCAGCCAAAGGTTTTTCACTTTAACATAGCAGGTTTTAACACTGCCAATGAAAAGCTACCTGCTATGGAAAAGCTGGCACGGCCGCAGCTCCGGCGCGGCGCAGTTTCTGCTCATCCTCTCTCTCCCTCGCGGTGCTTTCAACAAAAGCAAAAACGCACTGACTGAAAATAGCTGCGCGATTTTTCTCGCCTTTTGTGTGCCATTGCGATTTTCTTTTTTGGTTTCAGGGGGAAATACCGGCGTCCATATTTTTCCTTTGGTGGGTGCGACTGCTTCATTTTCCACGCAGAAATGAAATAGTGCTAGCCTTCAGCAGGACCGTCCGAAAGAAGTAGAGCAGAGGTGATTTGAACTCTCTATAACGCCATGCACATTCTCCCACGCCCTTTCGAAACTAATGGACTTTGCTCACTTGTTCATTGTTCTGATAAGGGCAGTGAACTGCCATAGAACACAAGCCATTGAAAGAGCAGTATTACACATATGAAGGCACACAATACTATTTGGTTTTACACCCTCAGCCACATACTAAAAAACACATCCTAGAAGGATAAATCTGTAATAAAAATAAATATTCAGGTCATTATAAATACTTCGTTCAGACTTCAAAGGACTCCGCTCTGAGCTTGAGGCAAGCCGTTTCTGGTAAACTAATGGGATATAAAATTGGAAACCTTGTGACTGATTTAGATCTATTGATCATCCTTTTAAAAAGTCCTTTGCAGTTTTCCAAGTGGTTTCTGAAAACGGATATATCTGAAGCAGGAACAGGATCTCCATGGCATAATAACCTGCCCTGTTTTTTCCCAAGACACAAAGAACTCTGTGAAGCCAAACACTGCATAAAACCGCAAGTGTCTTGTGTTACCTCCCCAAGGTTCAAAGGTCAGCAGCAGGTAGCAGTGTGAGTTCTGACCATGGCAGGTAGAAATAACTGTGTGGGGTGGAGCACTGCAAACACTTGTTGTACCTGTTTCAGCTGACATTCCTAGTGAAGCAAAAGGCAAAGCGGGGTGATGCTATTCTCCAGTATTCACACAGAGAGACAGAGATGGCAGGGGGAACCAACAGTCAGAAGGATTTCATTGAAGAGAATTTCAATCTGTGACGAGCACAATGGTGAAAACTGCCTGCGTGATGTACAGAGGTCAGCCAATATATGAAAGGAAGGAAGCAGCCATTACAGCAACTGGCTTGCGACCCACCAGGGACATTTTAATGAGCACATGTGTGGTGGCAATGCTGAGGAAATCAGTCATTATAGAACAAATGGCATGAACTAATTCACTTGGGTGCATATGGCTGACAATCAAGATTCTGAATGTTTACACATCAAGGTCACCCCCCCAACCCCACACACACACACACCACACACACACACACACACACCACTACGATAACATTTTCTTCAACTGCACATCAGTCAATGCTGTTATGGCTATGACAAGCCTTGGTTACCAAACCAAGTCCCAGAGACACCCTGATTTCAGACTATTTTTTCGATGTTTAACATGGCATGGTCATGTTCACTGACGCTGTCTTCACTGAGGGCATTACCGCATCCTGTCAGTGTTCTGAGAAGCAAACATCCTCTGTGTTTCTTAGAGGCTTTCTAGTGTGAAGTGTTTACTGGATTACTTTCAGCAACCCCCAAATACTTACAATGCAGTTACACTCACTGCAGTGTCCACTCAGTTGGAAATGAGAAAATGCTCCAGTTAACATTTGTCAGATTTTGCCATCTGGGGATGTGTGGCCAACAAAGTGCAGTGTGCCTCAGCAGTATGGGACATAAAAATCAATGAATCGTAACTGTTAAAAAAAAGTCCTTAGTACAACCCCAATTCAAAAAAAATAATAAAATAAAAAATGGGACGTTGGGTAAAATGTAAATAAAAACAGAATGCGGTGGTTTGAAAATCTCATGAATCCCTATTCAAATGTTAAAATGAAACATTTTTACTATTTCATGATACTATTTCAAAATATTAGCTCATTTTGAATTTGGTGGCAGCAACACTTGTCAAAAACGTTGGGATGGGTGAAACAAAAGGCTGGAAAAGTAATTGGTACTAAAAAGAAGCAGCTGGAAGAACAGTTTGCAGATAATTAGGATAATTGACAACAGGTCAGTGACATGATTGGGTATAAAAAGAGCATCTTAGAGAGGCAGAGTCTCTCAGAAGTAAAGATGGGAAGAGGTTCATCAATCTGCAAAAAACTGAATCTGAAATGATCAGAATGATGTTCCTCAAAATAAAAGTGTGAAGACTTTGAATATCTCATCATCCACAGTACATAATATCATCAAAAGATTCAGGGACTCTGGAGAAATTTCTGTGCGTAAAGGAGCAAGACTGAAAATCAGTAAATCTGAAATCAGTATTGGATGCCCGTGATCTTCAGGCTCTCAGGTGACACTGCATTAAAGACAGGAATGGTTCTGTCATGGAAATCACATGGGCTCGGGAACTCTTCCAGAAATCACTGTCTGTGAAAACAGTTCACCGTGCCATCCACAAATGCAAGTTAAAGCGCTATCATGCAAAAAGGAGCCACATTATGGAAATGCCACTATCTTCTCGGTGCCTAAGCGCATTTAAAATGGACTGAGGCGAAGTTGAAAACTGTTCTGTGCTCAGACAAATCAAAATTTTTAATAAAATTGCAGTGTTAGAATGAGTGACACTTTAGGAAAATTAAACAACGTGGACAGCCTGGACTGTGCTGATCAGAAGACTTTTAATGAAAATTAAATATGAGAGAAGTGAATACTCACACCCTGGGCAATCAGACAGGCACCAGAGCAGTATGGAACCTATCCCAGCTGCTGGAAGAAGATTTGAGAATGTGCCATTTACCTGGAAATTCTATGAAAAGTGGCATCAGAGAAAAAGAAAAAAAAAGATACTTTCAATTTCTCGTCATGAGCTTGAAAAAAGGTGACTGGACTTCTTTACATTTTTTAGACTTTTCAGCTCTCATCCAAGAGGCTTCTTCAGTTCTAAAACCAAAACGTGGAGAGTTCCAGGTATTTGAACCCTAGTGGGGGTTGTTTCCTTGGAGGTAGTCATTGACCGACTATTGTTCATACGCATGATCACATGAGCCAAGGTGTGAGAAAAGGCGTGGGTCATTACCACCAGGGATTTCGGGTGAAACCTTTGTGAGACCTCACTCCACCCTATCATTGTGGCCTATTGAGGTCACCTGTTGTCACATTATGATGCTTAGTTTGTGTTTAGGAGTTTTGTCCTTGGGATGAACCAGTTTTTGTCTTAGAGTGTGGCTGGGTCTGAAGCACACTGGGATGTCATGCTTGGAGAATATTCTCTGACAAACCTGCTACACAATGTTCTGTTTGTCATTCTCTTTTTCCCTAGTTGGTGTCTGACCTTCTTACGTATCTTCAATGATTAGATGAAGGCCCAGCTGGGACAACCACATGTTTAAAGAGCTTTCTTTACGTGTGTGTTCCTTTTCTTTCCCTTCTTCCTTAGAGGGAATGTTTTCTGCTCTGTGTTGCAAGGTCCTGATCACACCAAGTTTATGTTCTAGTGTTAAAGCTTCAAATCAGTGAAGATGGACAGGAAAGACACCAACTAGGGGAAAAGAGAGAAAGAAATGTATGCTTCTTATGTTTGATTTGGTAGAGTATTTACACCAAATATCCTTCCTGAAAAAAACAAACAAAAAAAACCAAAAAAAAACTTGCTAATAAGTTCTATAGAAGCTCTCAGCCTGTTTCCTCTCTAAAATGAATACAAATATGATCTAATTAAAGTTATTACTGCAGACTGTTGTACACCAGAGAACGAGGTCTTCCACAGAATTGACTAATTCCTAAATAATATATCTGATAGCATTAAAAAGATGATTTCATGGAAATAAATACTGCACATTTGATTGCAGGAGAAATGCATTTGCCATTATTAAATTTTACATTATCCATGTGATCCAGATTTTAGGTTACATGTTACAAAAATATAGTTAAGCCGGCTGTAGTCCTCACCATTAAGACTCACTGTGGCTTAGCTGCTGTAGATAATCATATACTGTGAATGGAAGTGCTTTAATATGTTTTGATTTCCTGTTTACACTCAGAAAAACAACTGTGGGCACTATCATTTGGTGTAAGAGCTCCTCTGAGCTGCCAGCTGGGTGCTCCACATCATTAAGCCTGCTCCACAGACGCTCACCTGCTTCTGACCCACAATGTGCCCGGGAAATTTGCCACCACTCTCACTTGAAGAATGAGCTGACAAGGTGAAAATGAAAAATGTCAGCAGCTAGTTTGGCAGCTTGCTGTATGATATCATATAAAAGTCTTCATACAATCAAGCCTGGGATGTTTTGATGCCTAAATACTGGTTGGAAAATTTGTTTCCAGTTATTTTTATTATTTATTTAATTCCAGTTTTTGGCAGAAAGAGACACATTTTAAATATGCTGAATCCAAAAAACATTAAATGACCCTAAAAAGAAAAAAACAGCATGTACAGCTACGCATTACTGAAACAACCAAACCAAACAACCAAAAAATGACTATTTAAATGTTAGAGTGTGGATTAAGATCGCCTAGTGCCTGCAAAATTTAAGCTGCCTTCATTTGTGTTTAATTTTCACACCATAATAATATCTCTTAACTTCTGCAAGTATATACATTACATAATACAAACTTGCTATGTGGGTGCTGTTGCCATGTGTGACCTTTTGCTCTTTGATAACACAGCAAGAACAAAGCAAGAACACTTTTTCCCCTAAATCTCTTGTTCATTTTCTGAAACACAACCAGAAAAAAACACTACGTTTTACAGAGATTATGTGCTGCGACTTTTTATTGGCAAACCACTTAAAAGTCTACTAAAGTTGTGAAATCACACTTTTTGAATTATATCATTTGCAGCTCTCTCCTCTGAGTTAATTGGTCATAAAATGTCATCCAATCATTAAATATTTACAGTGCTCATGGGAAAACGTATTGAACCCTTGGATTTAACTGGTCCAAACTCCTTTAACATCAATAAACTGAGAAAGGCATTTCGTACCATCCTTCCTGACAGAACTACTTGCCTCAGCTATAATCTTAGGATGTCTGCTGTGAACGTCCCTCTTGAGGTCATTTGACAGGATTGGGCTGAACTCTGAGGTCTGACTGGGCCACTGCAAAAGTTTATTTTCTCACTTTGATGCTCAGTGCTATTGTCCTGCTGTATCACTCAACCACGCTGACATTATCGTCTGATATATCTTAATAACCGCAAACTTTCCAGTCCCAGTGCAGGCTTATGATGCTGTTGCAAATATATTTCTACTCTGGAATCATGTTTTAATAACCATGTTAGTTTATAACACACACACAGTTGCTGTGTGTCAAAGCATGCAAATGTGAGAATGAAGGTGATGTTGTATTTAGAGAGAAGTGGCTCAATCCTGTAAGTCCTGTGATGGATAGTGCGCTCTGTGCAAACACGGGCCAAAATTTGTTTATCATTTGTCTATGATTTGTGTATGTAGTCATGAACAGACATGTTAAGATAAGCAATGGTACAACATATTTTCCATAATAATAATTTGTAGCTCCTGACTCTACTAGTTTTTCCAATAGCCTCCACTGTGAATGCTTGAATTAACTGGTCATTATAGATGAGAGCAATTATTTGTGTGATATTAATTTTCCAAAAAAGGCTCGAACCCTTTAGTTAGACCAATTTATAGAAACCTGGTCTCAGTACCAATGCTTCATAGATGAATGTTTGCTCGGGACCTTTTGGGAAACTCTAGGTGCTCTTTTAAGTCATTTGTGAACAGTGACAGTGAGTGAAAACCAGTAAGTGCAAAAATGAAGCTTGAAAAGGGCACACAAACCGTGGTCTCCTGGTTAATTACAGCACTTTATCTTATATACTACAGCACCAGCATCCCATCCTGTATCTGTTATTTGTCCACAGGATCTGTAATTTAAGTGCTTCCCATTTAAGTGATCGCTGTAAGCATTCAAGTTGGCCTCTGCAAATCAGAGGGGTCCAACATGACTCATCTCATCTAAAAACAGCCAAACACCTTTTAAGCTAACAGTTCAGAATCTAAAATAAGAACTAATTCAGCAACTGCAAGACTTCTCTCATCTCTCATCATTGTTTTTTTTTTTTCAAAAACACATTTCACTGAACTGCAGAAGAAGAAGAAGCGCACCAATCAGTCATCTATTGTTACAGTCCAAAAACATCCCTGAGGATATGACTACCACTGACTTTAGCGTTATTTCAAAAATTCTGTTTACTCTTATGATCCAGTATTCCCACAACCATCCAGGGATTAACGTCATAGGACACCTTGTGTGTCTCTTTGAGATGCCAGCAGCTTTGACAAAAAGGCAGCATTTACTGTACGCACTAAAAAAGAGAATGGTTTTGTTTACATATAAATACAGATCTTTTGAGAGTTCACCTTTTCTCTTGGTTTTGTAGATGCAGCCTGCAGCCTGTTGGCTCAGCTGAACACTCGTATATATGAGAATAAAATCTGCCAAATAGCCCCTCTAAATCTCAATAACTAATACACTAAACTTCATGTTTATCAGTGTAATAATCTAGGGATGACCTGGCAGCAATGTCTGGGTTTTTTTTTTGTTTGTTTGTTTTGTTTTCTTTAAAAAACAAAACAAAAACAAAACAAGGGTATTTAATGGGAAGCATTACAGGTGCTGATACTTTTGGTTCAGGTCAGATGATGTTTTGTTTCATAGGAAAAGGGGAGGGACCACAAGCCAGATATGTTATCAGTACAGTAGCGATAACAGTGCTGTGTGGTGTGGTATTGTTTGGTGTTTATGCATTTTAAATTATAATCTTCACTGCAGAAGAATTCAGGAATGTGTGTGGTCAGAGGCTCAATTGTATCAGCTAGTGCAAAAGTCGTGGTTAAATGTCGCGATCATCACTTCTGGTAAATACACGTCTTGCTTTCTTTGACACTAACCTGTTAATCTTCACAGACTACACAAGAAAGTATGTAGTCTATATAGTGGATTACATGGACGTTTACCAATGTAAGTATCCAAACTGAGACACACGAGCTGTCTTTATGCTAAACTCAGCTAATCTCGCTTTGCTAAAGCTTCAAATTTACGGACAGGAGGGTAGTATCAGTCCTCATATTCCCTCCATATATGGTTTCATGCAGATTGCTGTATGAGTCATTTTTTAAATATGTTTCTGGTCATGCTCTTTTAGTTTGACCCTAATAGGGGATTTCCCTGTGTGCGTTTGTTTCCTAATGTGGTCTATGTGAGTGTGCGTGTGTGTTAGGCGCTAAAATCTGAAGAGTAGTTCCACTTCAGCAAAAAAAAAAAACAAAAAAAAACTGCAGGCTCCCTAATGCAGCTCTGCGGGGAGAGGATCTCACAGTCATCCAACACCAGCCCCAAATAAGATTACAGTGCAGAAAATACTGAGGTTATCAAATTCTCTGCTGTGTTTCCCACAGCTCTTCACCCCACATGAAAGAGCAAGGAGCAGTGAGTGCCCCCTCTCTGCTTCTCTCAAAATATAAAGGTTAGAAATGTAATTCAAGTGGGATGTTGACATTTTTAATATTCACTTAACATCCCCGCCCCGCTCAATGATCAGTACTCGACTTGGATGAAAGCTTTTCAGCTCCTCCCACAGATGGTTTTGCAGTAAATTTTTCCAGCAGCCCACGCAACATCACAGAATTATAAGAGGATCTATTTGTAGACAAAATAAAGTGTAAAAGAAAATGTGAGGAACTCACATCCTGTTGTCTTAAGGGTTGGTGAGCAGGGCTGTTAAGTGCTAAATTTGTGTTGGTAGCAAATGCTATCCTTGAAAAAAAGGATTCCTGATGAGTCTCAATTTCTACTTCTGGATGTGCGGCTACTGTAGATGAGGAAAAATACAATCGTTCCCTTTTCAGCTTGACAGCAATAATGAAGAAGCTGTTTGACAGCAGCTCGTACAGTAACATCCCTGCTTCATCACAGCTTCCACATTAAATATTGATGCGTTATGTTCTATTAGATATTCAATACAAATTTCTAATTAGTCTACAAGGGTGATGATTAGTAGAATACAATGTGGAATGGCAGAGTATGCTTATTACTGCAAAAACAAGGCTCCCACTATGCAATGAACTCACCTCATATTCAGAGGAAGTGAGAAAAATAACGTGACACCTGAATAATTACAGCTTTCAAAGCCCAAGTCAGAAGTTACCTTTGAAATCAGACTCTTGTTCTTGTTCACCTCAACAGCACTGAACACTTCCTCAGTTCAGCACACAAAGGCAGCACAGAGGAAACCGGTGAAGAATCGGTGAAAGTGAAAGAATATAATTAGATGGAAAAATAGGAGAGCGGCATCAGTTAGGGAGCGACTACATAGATGAGGGAAGAAATAAAAGGAAATGAAAGGAGAGGTGGGGAAAAAAAGATGTGGGTTAATGACAAAACTCTGAATCTAATCTGCTTAAGAGGAGTGGTCAAACCGGAATCAAAGGACTTGATGTGGCCTCTTGTGCATTTATCGCTTCAGGATGGGTCTTTTAAGTCACAGCCCATTTTGCTGCGATGTTCCTTTGAAGAGACGGTTTGGAAAAGCAGGTCCTGATGAGTAAAAGAAAACTGGGTCAAACATGTAGTTTCAGCTCTCTGTGGGAGAAGATGTTGTGCTCCGGCTTTGGCTTCTTTGATGTCGGCTCAGTGATTTTGGAGGCTGTCAGGAGCCAGTGTTGTAATAGAAAGAATTAATAATCAAGTCTAATTCTATAGCCGGATACATCATAATTCACTATGCACAGCTTGCATACTAAATGCTGCGCGTTTGAATTCTGACTGCGCGTCACTCATCACCGCTCCACACAAAGAAATTGGGTTGGGACCGACTGGTCCTCGCACAACAGTTTGGATGCCACTAATCAGACTCTGACTTACTTTGGGGAATAATATGCAAAAATATTCTAGATGCTGGTGATTAGACAGCAGAGGCATTTCATCTCATTTCATCAACTTATTCTTATTCATGCTTCAGTGTTTGTCTTATTGTTTATAGCCTGTCATGCATAATTTATTGCTGACTCTGTTTTAGCAAAAAAAAAGGTACGTATTTACATTACACTGCTGTGCACTGGTTTGCAAGGTCAGGCAAGACTGCTTGCTAAATTGGCGTTATAAGGGTTATAAGAATAAACACACACACACACACACCTACTCTTGACAATCCTGTCATCATTTGTTTAATGGCTTAATTATGTCAAAATATCACTGAATTGTTTTTAATTCCTACATTTAGGTACATAACGTCTGTGACATTCAGCAGAAAAATCTGGAGAAATCCAATGATTTGGTTACCCTCATAGTCTCCATGTAAATAAATTAGGTTTCTACTGTTCTGCTAGCAATCAGCTGCTGACAGCAGGGATTATTCCGCCATGGCTTCAGTGCATTTATATCTTTTAGAAATGATGGACTTTTCCACAATAGCAACAGAGTGAACATCTCATGGAAGGTGGCAAGACAGAGGGTATATTTAGCATTTTCATTTGGGATGACTTATCAGTTCATTTTATTAGATGTCACAGATGTAAGAGAGCACATCTCGAACCTCCCAAGACAGCAGTATTAACTTTATGAAGGTAATAATGTTTCCATTTAGTTTTAGAGAGGTGTTGATTCAATTTATGTGGTCACTCTGGAAGCTGCAGCTTGTGTTCTAATATACTGAGATGTGTTCATAATGTTAGTGTACTACTATTGATGTGAATAAATAAATCCACTATAAATCTGCATGTTTTTGTGTGTGCTCTGTAATAGCTCTTTACTGTATCTGTCACACAGCTGTGCGTAAAGAAAATGTGTTTCCCAGTCTCCATAAAACAAACCCCACCACCAGCAACCCATGGGGATTTGTTGATATAAAGGCCCAACTGACATCTGCTCCTCCCACAGGAAAAAAAAAGAGCAGGAAGGTTACTTCTGCTTCACTGGACTGTGTTGTATTCACATTGCATGCATGCCTGCGTGTCTTGCTGCAGAACTCTTCCTGTTCACCAACTCTCAATCATATGAAATCTTTGACTGAAATGTGGAGAGGGAGATATGTAAAAGGGAGTCATGTAGGTCCTCTGAAGCTTTTGAAATATCCAACACATGGTGTAAACACTGCGAGAAAGACATCATTTTCTTAACTGCCTCAAGCTATGAAAAAATTCTATGAATAACAATCATTCCTCAGCTTGGCCGGATTGTAGGCACTTCAAAAACCAATATTCTCTTTGGCCTTTTAATTAGAATGTGACAACCCTGGGAACAAAAATAACACTATTTGTAATACTTGAGACACAAAGAAGGATGGGTGAGATTTGTGCAAATTGTTTTACCCAAAGACACCCTGCTTCCTTGTCACTGCTTTATAGCACAGCAACTCCATTTGTTGGCCCTAAAAACAAAAACAGAAAATTCATTTCAAAGGGTGCTCTGCCTTTTGCCACCTCAAGTTCTTTTTAAGCCATCCAAGGTCTTAGAGGAAGTGTGATATTTTATTAATAAGATAAATCCCTGCACTCAACGGTCACTTGCTTTTTCAAGAGCTCTATTGTGCGTGAAGCAAGCTGTTGGCAGATTCAGGGTTATGTGCGTGCGTGTGTGTGTGTGTGTGTGTGTGTGTGTGTGTGTGTGTGTGTGTGTGTGTGTGTGTGTGTGTGTGTGT
>JAVDPK010000613.1:167617-190172 GCA_034780415.1 Cichlasoma orientale
GTGTGTGTGTGTGTGTGTGTGTGTGTGTGTGTGTGTGTGTGTGTGTGTGTGTGTGTGTGTGTGTGTGTGTGTACGTGCACATTTGTTTGTTTGTTTACACAAATGGAGGGCTATTAGTACCACAGGAAATAATTACAGCAATGTTAAATGCATCATTCTTGATTGTGTGCTAGAAACCACCATGCAATAAAAAGAGTTCCACACTGATGAGAGAATGAGATCCCGATGAAATATGAGGATGCATTATTAACAGGAGAAGAAAATAATTAGGGACAATTTTAATCGGTTATTTGAGTCATTATGATTAAATTATAAAGGTATTCATCGATGCACTCTCGCCTACATGTTTAAACTATAAATTGCTAATTTCAAGTTTTATTAAGTTGCTGTATTTCCAGATGTGGGGTAACTGAATCATCACATTGTTTCCTTTATTATTTTGATTTACATTTCACTGACGCTGCAGCCAGTGTCATGGCTGATCATTTATTTATCCATCAATTTAACAATCCAGCCTCTATCTATGCTTTCATCCATCACAGATCCAAACATCTAGCCATCCGTCATCCTAACAGTCATCTTTTTTTTAACCCTGTGTCCTTCTGTTCTACATCCATAAACCAACATTCAACCATACATCTGTATGTTTAAATATACAGACATATAACCATAAATAGATGTTTCTAGTTTCATGTTTCTTATTGACTTTTAAGATAGAAAGAACTTTGTCACATACATGCAGTGAAATTCAGTCCCTACATTTAACCCATCACACATGGAGTAAGTAGAACACACAGGACAACGTGGAGCAGGGGGCAGCTAGAAAGCGCCCGGGGAGCAACGGCCTTGCTCAGGGGCCCACAGTGATGCCAGCCCAAGGATTCAAACCAGCATCCTCTAAGTGATGAACCCTCTTCTTCTCCTCTAGGCCACCACTCTCCAGATCATCGTGACTTGCACATAAACTGCATTGTTTTTGGCACTATTGTCACACATTACTTTGATCGTGTTTTTCATCACATATAATTTCTATGATCTGCACTCAAATAACACAAGCTGTGCCATCCATTTGGTAATATTTCCACGTCCAGACTGTTTCAAGGCTTTACGTGTTCACGTGAAACTGAGCCGGATTACTTCTTGAACCTCACAGTGCACGTGACAGCCTTGATTTAGTGCTTCATTTAGAGTAAAAGCATTTCTTATTCAATTTTATATGCACCCTCCATCATTCAGCACCTGCCGTGTTGGTTCCTATGGTAACAAATTTCAATGCGGGAACTAATGCGTTTTAAAATTCGTCACTGAAGGGAACATTTGTTTAGTGATAAAGTCACTCACATGAAGCACTTATTTATCGCAGCAAGTTCAAGCATGAAGTGTTAGCTGTCAGGGAGAAATGGGGGAAGTGGAGGTAAACAGATGAGCCCGCTTCTGAAAAATCACCCAGTGAGCATTTTCCGCTCATTTTCCCTAAATCCTTTTAACCCGAGGCTTTGAAAAGTAAACAACTTGAGATTTTTACGCATGGGTCAATCTACGTGTCGCTGGAGACACTAATGCTTGTGACAATAAAGTGAGGGTCCTCAAGGATTGAGACCTCCTTTTTGCAGGTGCATGTTGGACTGGGGTGACCAAATAGCTGAGTGGTTAGAGTGCAGACCCGATGCAAGAATGCCCTTAGCAGGGAGACCCTGGTTCAGCTGGCTCTGCTGCTTGTCAGACTGCTTCCTGCCTTTCTTTACTACTACTGTCAAATAAAGGCTTACAAAAACAAAACAGCTGTACCATGGGTGAATGGAAAAGATACCACCAGGAAAGTAGGGTCACATAAGGACTGCTGGCTTAGGGATTTTAAAAAGTGCAGAATGAAGCGATATGAAAATCTTTTCTTTTTTTTTAACATCTCAGGATTTAGCCTGGCATGACTGCCCTTGAGACGAATTACCCTGGAAGTTTCCTAACTTGACAGATGCCTTTTCTGGTGGCTATTGCAGCACCCGTGTTTCGTTACACAGAAATGGTGTGAGAGAACATTTAAGAGTCACAACAAAGATCTGCCGAAATGCATTAAGGACACTCGTGGCCTCAGACAAAATACTGTCAATGCTGGCAGCGCACAAACTGCTGACAGACTCAGTGCTGGTAAAGCTGAGGTGTTACAAGGCTGTGAAACAGCCAGTGGCACCTTCTCTACTATTAGCATATTCATGTGTAAGAACGGATTCTGACTGACACAACCAAACACACACACGCTGCAGCTGCAACCCCGGGCTTGGTGCTAACTTTAATGATATATGAAATCATTAAACATTGAGAAATGCTATATCAGCTGGCCACAGCGCTGAAAGCCACTTTAAAAAAAATGTCTGTTTGTTAAATAAAATGCTGAGATCACTGTGAAAATCAATGTTCCTTTGTGGCCAATTTAAGATATCATCTATATATTTGTTTGCATATGTAATACCACTTTGGGCAATGAAATATCAGCTGCAAGAGCAGCTTCATCAAACTAAAGACTAGTTTAAAATGCAGTCCTCAATCACTGACTATTTAGGTTGCTACACATTAGTTACACCTGATGTCAGAGTGATGGATTGCCTTGGAAAAAAGTGCTTTTTCAATTCAGGTCAAACACAAAATTATTAATAAAGACACAAAAGAAAAAAAAAACAATAATTTTCTAATAAATGTTTAGCCTCAAACTCTAAATATAAATTAATTTCAGCTTTATTCTAAAAAAGACCAGTCAGAATAAATGTTGTTAAGTAATTTGAGATCATACATAAGCTAGTCATCATATTAGTCATGTAGATTTTCCTATGCCACATTGTTATTGTTATAAACTTGAAGTTACCATTGCAGTAAATAACTGCATGTACTGTAAAGTTTTACAGAGAAATAGGAATATTAAGGAGTCAAGAAGTCAAAGGCGTGAATAATTTCCATGTATAGAAAGTTTTATATCAACTATCTGAGATTTAAAATGAGAAAGTCCATTTGGACACAGCGGCATACAGAAAACCAGTTGCAGATGATCTAATGTCCCATCACAGTCAAGGATTTGAACTACTTGTCATTTGCTAAAGTTACATTTTTGCACTGTTCTGAGTAAAATCTTCTCATGCTGCTTCTCTGAGCAGTGCGGGAGAAATGTACAGTAGAAGTGTACAAATGTTCATTTCATAAAAAACAAAACAAAACAACAAAAAATAGAAGCATTCACATACAATGGTTTCCACTGGTTCAGAAAGGCAAATTAGATTGGGTGACATTTACATGGTCAAAAGCCCCTCCATGCCCTGCCTTCCCTACAGCAGTAAACTGGTTAAGGATCCATTTAGGTGACAGTAAACAGACGGTAACAAAAGGCTGGCATTCACCAGGAACATTATGATGTCTCACCAGAGAATAAGCAAAAGAGATTAACAGATGAAAGAACAATCACTCGCCTGGCTCTGGGTTTCAGCTCTGAGACTCCACAAACCTCCTTATAGCAAGTGAGGTGTTTCCACCTTAAAACTCCCTCTTTACCACATATTTTTAACTAGTAATAACTACTTCATCCAGCTACTTTATCAGCCAGAGGAAGAAGTGGTAGTACAAGATACAACCACTTGGCTATATATTATATCTCCTGCAGACTGGGCTTTCAAATCCCATTCAAAACAAGCCCACCCTGGTTACTGCAACAAAACATAAGTGGATTTAAATAAATTCACCTGGTCAGCCCCTGGCTTCTTGGTTAAACTGATCATCACTGTTACCAGCTGTTTCCACACTTAGTTCATCCATCTGCTGCAGAGTTTTACTGCCAAGCTACAGTCCAACAGTCATTCATTCCCTCGCTATCTCATATGTCTTGTCACTGTTGTGCCATCCATTGCTGCTTGTAGTTAATAAATGTTTTATATAAAAAGGCGCCAAGCTTGTTTACTCGACTTTGCTCTCATTCGAACCCATCTGGCATTATTCTCCACCTGAGTTCAAGTTAATTGCCTCCGGTGTTAATGTGTGAGTTGTGGAAACCTATCTGATTGTCATGAGAAATGGTTTTGTTGTTCAAACAGATTTTGCAATGGTCTCTACTGTTCTGCTCATTCTAAACGACACTTTCATTTGCTGGATTTTATCAGGTGTGTGTGTGTGCGTGTGTGTGTGTTGATTGTACTTAATGATCCACCTCAGTTCATTAAACATGAACAAAACATTTGCACTGTAGGGTCTAATCAATATTACAGCCTTTTGAAAGTCCCTGTAGGGATTTATGTTTCTGGCCATGTTCACATAATGTAGTTTGCTCATTTCTGCTTTGAGATCATGTTACGGATGTTCACCCCCCTTTCTTTGTGTATTCTGGAGTTATATTTCTGCCAAACAGGAATCACAAAGATGATCTCTGCTTTACAAAAGTCCATCCATCTCATGGGAGGCATATATACTGTACCAGTACACTCTGTGGGATAGTCTATATTGCCATCATATATTTTGTTATTCATGAAATTCTCTGTGGCCTGGCATACTGAGCAGGGCCGTGTAAGGAGGAATGAGATTTCCTCAGCTGGATTTGTGTTGTATGGTTTACTGACAAATGAGGGCACAGATTAAAAAACACACTCACAGTTCACATACACAGATGCCATGATGCTGGAATCCAGATAATCCCTTTGTTGCTAAGGTATCTACTGAGATTCTTTGATCTGTTCAAGTCTACACAAGCTGTCTCAATGTTAACATCATTCAGTGATACCCTGGTTTTTTGTTTTTTTTTTAAAAAAATGCCACAGAAGAATCATCAAAATCTCCGTTGTATTGAATAATGTGTTTTCCAACCATATCTGCTATTTTCAGACGTGTTTTTAAAGTTAGGATGGCACGAGGTTCTCAAAATGCCCTTTAATATGTCATACTAAATGCACATGAATAATACATGCCAAGGTCAAGGTCTTTCATCAATTTAAAGGATCTACTGAGGTGTTTGTGTCCTTACTCAAGAGCAGGACATCAGGATGCTTTCTGTGCATGCTGATAACCTTTCGCAAAATGAGATGATGAACAGGTTTAACCCTGTTTGGCAAGTCATATCAGACTGGTTGCTGCTTACACATCTATGCTAAATGACCTCCAATATGGTTATTTTGTTTCAGGGTACAAAAATATTATGTTTTTGTGTGTCTCGCTGTATGTAGTTAGTTGGCCAAATACTGTGGATTTCTAGCTCTGGGAGGGTGACAGTGTAAGGAACACATATTTTATTGTGTTGTTTAACCATGTTTTCTATAATACATGCTTTCTTCAGTCTTTACCCTGGTTTATGCTAAATTGGATCAACCAGATGGAGACAGCAGGAGTGACGCTCTGTTGTGATTGGTGCTTAGGGTTAGGGTAGGTTGGATCAGAAAGCATAACTGATCCGGTTAAAGTGCCAACCACCAGGGCTGAAAAATGAAGCCAACATGGAAAAGCAGTTCCCTGCAGTTCTTTCCCCATAGAGGCACATGTTAAAATGACAAATTTCATAGGATGTTTACAGCACGGTGCAAATAATGGTTTGGGTGTCTACAGCCAATTTACTCCTTTGTGGAATTATTACAGGAGTTGAATTTTTACAATTCACATTTATATTATAATGCTCAACGTTATGCCTTATTAGGAGTATGGACACTTTGAGTGACATGTGGGTATTGTCTCATCTCGTTCAGCATTCAGATAGAGAAAAGGCTTGCTTGTTATGTTTCAAACAATAAGATAAATCTCAGTTTAAGGCTTCACAATATGACTTAGGCCTCAGCCACACAAGCCTAGAGACCCATTGGTGATCCCCTGGTAACCTCCGGTCACCAGTGAAAAATGCTGGTGAGTGGTTGCTGGCTGTCTGAGAGGAAATGAGTCTCAAATTTTATGCTGCATGGAACCCACATTATGATATGATTGCTAGCACATTTCCACGGTCATCAACAGTTTGCATGAAAGACGCTGACTTGTCTGTGTCTTTCATGCAATGGGCATTTTACTCTCTGAGATGAAATATGAAAGACCAGAAACCAGAAACTGAGAACTTTTACCTTCACACTTTTCACAGTTTCACTGCTGCTTGGCAAGCAGTCTGTGTTTCCAGACAAGTCAGCATCTTCCATTCAAATTACTGGTAACTGCAGCGACCTGCTAGCAATCAAAGCAATCACAAGGTTTTCAGTGCCATATACCTCTTTGCAACCAATTTCATGCTAGTGACTGCCAGCCACCTCCAGCAACCACTCACCAACTTGTCATTGGAATAGACAAATTTAATTAGCGCGGCAGTTATAAAAGGATCACTAACTGGTATCTAGGCATGAGTGAATGGGACTTTCGCAGCTGATTTCACAATGACTAACAGCAACCATTTGCCAGCGGGTCAGTAAATACACATTTTTCCACACACACCGGTGGATGCCAGACGGTCGTTGACTGGTCTGTAGGCCTATGTGACTGATGCCTTAACTATGGTTATGTCCGTATGCATAATTTCCCCCCTTTGGAAAGCTGTGACATCACAACAGCATTATTTGTCAGTTGCGAAGATGGCCCCATAGCAACATATAATGTTGTATGAGCAACACCAAGATGGTGATTTCAGATAAACCACTTAAACATACTCTAAGGAGTCTACCATTCAATTCTTCCTTTTTAAGTATTTGTAAAAGAAAGCATTTTTTAAAATTCATTTTTACTGTGTATGAAAAAAAAAATTGGAGCAAACATGGCAGAGCATGTGGCTATGGTGATTCAGTCATTCAGCTCAAATCAGCTCATTCTGTATAAACAGGCTGTGTTAACGCTTTCATACCAAAGCTGAGAGCATTTAATCTCCAGCTAAAAAGACCATTAAGATAACGGGAAATGTAGATTTGCTTTAATATAGAACAAGTTAAACATTTATCTCACTCAATTTAAACTATACTGTACACCATGCATTCCTCAGCACAACCATGGATCATTTTTGGTCAGTTGTGAATTTAATTTCTGTTTAAAAAGTTATTCAAAAATAATCTTAACAGATTACTCAAATCCTCCTCAGTCCAACACCTGACTTCAGAACCCAAATGTCAAATTGATGGAATTAGACAAACCACCACAGAACAGTAGGGAGAATAATTGATCCAAAATCAAAGTAAACAGCACTCAGCAGGTCTAGTCCTAGTTGTACCACAGACGATGAGACTGGAGGGAACATAAATATTTTAAAGTAGTTTAACCAACTCAACAGTCCAAAACTGCTAAATTATAGATACCTGGACAACTAAAAGTGTCAGTTCTTGTAATGGAAAACTTTTTTTAAGCAACAGGGGAGCGGCACAAAGAGAATGCTCTTTTTGAAAACGAAGCACTGTATTACAGTGGAAAGAGGGGGGGTATTAATATTTTATTTTTCTTACCCGCTATTTCCACTCACTACCTTTCTCTATCTCTCCCTGTTTCTGAAGAGACCAGTTCTGCTTGAGTGTCTGTCTTTGCTGAAGCGTTTCATGGCCTTGGCCACCACCTCAGTCTCAGCCCCTTGCTCCCATTGAGACCAATGACAGGTCATGCCTGCCTTCAAGTCATGACAGTCCTACACTGACAGACATCTATATGTATGCTGTCCAACATATCTTATGAATAAAAGAAGCAGGGCGGAGATTTCTCTTGCCATTAAGTCAAACACTATCTTTTTAATCACACTATCACATATCTTTATCCACCTCACCGGACCCTGCACTTCTCCATCATTTCTGCACTGATACTACATACAGCACCCTTCCTCCTATTCCCACCACCCACAGACACATGTTCGTGCACTACAGCAACCCCATGGCTCACATTACACCAGCTGCTGCAGTATGAGCATTAAACTCATACTGACATGAGGGCACTGTCAATTAGGAGAAAGCTGTAATGTAAAACTCTGGGGTGCACTCAACGTGAGGCTAAGCACCATTTTAATCAGAAAACAATCAAAGATGACGTTAAATTCAACCAGGAATCTGGCAGCTAATCCCCTGCATGTCATCATAGAAATGCCAATTTAATGGTGATGGGGGAATTTGCTCCCCACATCTTTGGAAGTTTTCCATTTCAATTGGGAGATTATTTTGAGTGCTATAATACTGCGTGCGTGCGTGCATGCGTGCGTGCGTGCGTGCGTGCGTGCGTGCGTGTGCGTGCTGTTTAATCCTTCTCTTCTAACAATTGCCTATCAGGTGAAGTCACTTGTTAACAGCTATAAGCAGCAGGCACAAACATTTTCACCCCTGACATGGTGGCAGGTTTAACAAGCACTACAACAGTCATCTGGAAGTGTTTCATGTCTCACTTTCAGCACTAACATCTCTAGAAACTCCCTGACTTCCTCAAAATAACCGCTTGTCTCACTAACCTGGAGGAACCTTGTCTTACTAAACAAGTCTCTCTCCCAAGAGAGCGAGGCATCTCAGGGCTGGTTGCATGTCATGACCTCATTTCCTATACAGGTTATGTGCCAGATGAGGTGCAGAGATGACTTGAAAGATTATGTGAATACTAAACAAAATAGCAAGACAAAGAAGTAGTTTAAGTTAAATAATTTTTTTCTTTTTTGTAAATATAATAATTGTTGCAAACTCCAACACATGCTACAAATATGAAAAAAATCTGTTAACAGTTAGTTCCATAATTTGTCAGACAAAGGCACAGTTTTTGTAGTTTTGCCTCTGTGTACCACCACAGCAAATTTTAAATTAAATCAATATGGGATAACAGTGCAGACTTTCAGTTTTAATTCAAGGAGTTTTACAAAAAAAAAAATCATTAACTGTTTAGGAATTGCCATCAGTTAATTTTATACACAGTCCCCTGTAGTGAAAAATTTGTGTTCACCTTAGTTAACCCTATATGCTATTGCTATTTGAGTGTAATCTTATAAAAATAGAGTGTGTGAAGATCGAAATCAAATAACGAAGTTGTTTTGAGGTCATGATGCTTTTTCTGTCTTTGTTATCAGGCAGGTGCTGTAAGAAAATTCCCTACAGCATGCTGCAAAAACAACGTAAGAGTTTCTCAGTGCAAAGAAACTGAATGCTGACACCAGCAACTGAAGGTGGCAGCAGTAAAGGCCTAGCAGAGCATCTCAAGGGAGGAAACACAGCATTTGGTGATGTCTATGGGTTCATTGACTGCAAGAGACACTGACCCAAATAAATAAAAAAATATATATACATGGGTGCTAGTTTAGCTCACTGGGTGAGCAGGCGCCCATATGCCATATGGCTGAAAGGCAGCGGCCAGGTTGGTTTGAGTCCAACGCATGGCCCTTTGCTGCATGTCTTCCCCTGCTCTCTCCCCCCACCTTCCTGTCTAATCTTCAGTGCAATTAAATTTTATTTACATAGCACCAAATCACAATAGTCACCTCAAGGCGCTTTATATTGTGAAACCCTACAATAATACAAAGAAAACCCCAACTGTCAGATGACCCCCTATGAGCGAGCACTTGGCGACAGTGGGAACCAGCCTCAGGGAGGGGCAGCCTTTTAATGATTAAATACAGAGTGGTGTATAAACACAGAGAGTGAAAAGCGATGAATGGGGAAGAAACAGTACATCATGGGAAGCCCCCGGCAGCTTAGGCCTCTTGCCTATAATTTGTAATTATTATAATTATTGTAGGGTTTACAATATAAAACGCCTTGAGGTGACTGTTTGTTGTGATTTGGCACTATATAAATAACCTCGAATTGAAATTGCAGCTAGGTGAGGATTCACGGTCACCTGATCCAGCTCTAACTATAAGCTTTATCAAAAAGGAAAGTTTTATGCCTAACCTTAAAAGTAGAGAGGGTGTCTGTCTCCCAAATCCAAACCCACAGAAGAGGGGCCTGAAAGCTGAAGGCGCTGCCTCCCATTCTATTGGGGTGATATGGTACTATGAGGTCTTTAAGATAAGAGGAGGCCTGATTATTCAATAAATTGTATGTGAGGAGAAGGATTTCAAATTCAATTTCTGATTTAATAGGAAGCCAATGAATAGAAGCCAATATGGAAAAAATTGGCTCTCTCTTCTAGTCCCTGTCAGTACTCTCGCTGCTGAATTTTTGATCAACTGAAGGGTTTTCAGGGAGCTTTTAGGACAGCTTGATAGTGCTGAACTACAGTATTCCAACCTAGAAGCTGTCATGATCCTGGGGTTGACCCAGCGTTGTGTGTTTTTGGACTTTCAAATTTTGGTGTTAGATTTCTTCAGCTTGTTCTTTAGATTGTTTTTGGTTTAGATTATTTCCCATTGTATTCCTTTATTTAGTTATTCTAAGTCTAGGAGCTTTGAGATTTTTATGCTGTCCTTAGTTGAATAATTCTTTATTATGATTTTCTATGTTCTGGAGTTCAGGTTCCCCTGCCCTTTCCTGTTTAGTTATTGTCTGTCTCTGTACCCTGTTTAGGTGTCTTGCCTGGTTCTCTAGGTGTTTGTATCCCTCTGTGTACATGCTAGTATTTTTGTAATGTGTATCCTGAGTTTACCAGCAAATAAAGCTGTGTCCTTGCCAAGCTACGTCCAGCTTCACGAATCCTGTATTGGGGTCCTAACCCGGTCACATATAGCACACTCTGTGACAGCAGTAATAAATGCATGAACTAGTTTTTCAGCATCACTCTGAGACAGGGTATTTTTAATATATATATATATATTTGTTTAATATTTGTTATATTTGTTTAATACAGTATATGCACTGAAGGACATATCCTGGTCAAAAATGACTCAAAGATTCCTCACAGTGTTAATGAAGGACAAGGTAATGCCATCCAGAGTAAGTATCTGGTTAGACACCATGTTTCAAGGTTTATAGGGCCAAGTGCAAAAACTTCAGTTTTATCTGAATTAAGAAGCAGGAAATTAGAAGTCATCCAGGTCTTTATGTCTTTAAGACATTCCTGCTGTTTAACTCATTGTTGTGTGTCATTTGGCTTCATGGATAAATAAAATTGGGTATCATCTGCATAGCAATGAAAATGTATGCTATGCTTTCTAATAATCCTGCCTAAGGGAAGCATGTATAGTGTAAATAGAACTGGTCCTAGCACAGAACCCTGTGGAACTCCATAATTAACCTTAGTGTATGAAAAAGGACTGCAGTGCAGTACCTTTAATACCTAAGGCATACTCTGTAATAAAATATTATGGTCAAAAGTATTGAATGCTGCACTGAGGTCTAGCAGGACAAGCACAGAGATGAGTCCACGGTCAAAGGCCATGAGAAAATCTTTTGCAATCTTCACTAATGCTGTTTCTGTACTGTGATGAATTCGGAATCCTAACTGTAACCATTCGAATTAACCTCTGGAACTAATGAGCTAGCTGTTTTACAACTACTCTTTCAAGATTTTTTTAAGTAAAAGGAAGGTTGGCGATTGGTCTATAATTAGCTAAGACAGCTGGGTCAAGTGATGGCTTTTTAAGTAATAGTTTAATTACTGCCACCTTAAAAGCCTGTGGTCCAAAATTGTATTTGTGAAGAAATTCATGAAGTCATTACTAGTTAAAGTTACAATAATACCCAGCTCAACAGAGCTCTGACTGTTTGTCAGCCTGGCTAATGAGCTGAAAAGAAACCTGGGGTTGTTCTTGTTCTGTTTTTTTTTTTTTTTCTATCAGTGATAAATAGTAAGATGTCCTAGCTTTACTGAGAGATTTTTTTATTGAGCAACAAACTCTTTTTCCAGGGTGAATGTACGTCTTCTAAATTAGCGAGACACCATTTCCTCTCCAGCTTACGGGTTATCTGCTTTAAACTGTGCATTTGTGAGTTCTAAGCACTGAGGCTTTCTTTTTCAGAGGAACCGCAGTATCCAGAGCTGTATGCAGTGAGGATGTAGAACTATTAACAAGACCTCTGTGGGAGTAGAGTTTAGGCAGCTACTCTGCATTGTGCTGGCACATGGCATTGAAAATAATGTTATTATTATATTCTTAAACTTAGATATAGCACTTTCAGAAAGACAGCTACTGTAATGAAAATGTATTCTCCACTGCTGTGTAATCCATTATTGTATATTTAAATTGTATATTTAAATGGTATTAAGAAATGATCAGACAAAAAAGGGTTTTTAGGCAATACTGTTAAATGTTCAGTTTCTATGTCAAATGTCCAAACAATAGCCAGAATGTGATTAAAGTCATGTGGGGCTCATTTACATTTTGAGAGATGCCAATTGAGTCTAATAATAGATTAAATGCAGTGGTGCATGCATGGAAGAAACTGAGCACTAAATCAGATAAAAGTCTAAGAAATCAGATAAAAACTCCAAGGGCTAGGTGGACGAGAGATAACAACAAATAAAACTGTTTTTTGAGTTTCCCAATTAGGGTGTACAAGGCTAAGAGTGAGGTTTTCAAATGAATTAACACTGCCTGGGTCTTTGGTTGATTAATAAGCTGGAGTGGAAGATTAATCCTCCTCCTTGGCCTGTGCTTCAAGTATTCTGACAGTATGACTCAGGGGTGTTGATTCATTCAGGGGATGGGGTTTTGGGGGGTTAACGGGAGTAGAGAAGCTGCAGAGAGGCGTGTAAGACTGCAGCTCTGGTTCCTAGTCTCAGCCCTGGATTGTCACGTTTTGGGGTTTAATAAATTTTCCCAGATTTCTAAAAATTAGAGCTGCTCCATCCAAAGTGGGATGGATGCCATCTCTCCCAACAAGTCCAGGTTTTCCACAGAAGGTTTCCCACATGTTTTTTTTGGACACCATCGAGACAGTCAGCAATTTAAGGAGAATACATGGCTAAAGATGTCACTTCTGGTCTGATTGGGGAGAGGACTGGGGGTGGACTTTATTGGACTGCTCCACTATCCAATAAAGGCAAAAATGTAAAAATAAATAATATTATTTTGTCCAGTTAATTTTTTAGCCCTGAAAATGGGGGAAAATGTATTAAAATGTCTGCAATTCCTAAACAGTTAATGCAAAAATTTTGGTAAACCCCTTGAATTAAAGATGAAAGTCTGCATTTCAATCACATCCTGATTTTTTTTTTAAATTTAAAATCCACTCACTTGGTATACACATACAAAAATTGTGTCTTTGTCAACTGTATACACAAAAAGCATGCATTAAAAGAATGCACATGATCTCATAAATAATGAAAGCCCACTCATGCTGGTCTCAAAATAGTCAACATGGCTGCCTGATATGACAGTAGGCGGATATCGAATATTGGATTGCATCTCTCATTCTTGCAATCAATAGTTGGCAGGTCAGCCTCTCTTCAGTCTGAGAATCTGACACATCAAAAACAAAGGACATTCAAGGTTGCAGGGACTGGAGTGTGCCTTCTAACTCTGTGTGAATATATCAATAGGTAAAATTGCATTCAAATGAAAAACTCACTGACGAAATAAGAGAAATTGGTAGTGAAATAAAAAGGAATGAAAAGGTAATCACTTCATTTTTTTTTTAGCTCTGGCTCACAATGAAAAAAATGTAGCCTATAAGGAAAACATTCAAGCCAAGGCAGATTAAATATGATTACAGTCCTCCCTTGTGAGCTTTCTTTTTTGTGGCATTAATTGCACAAGCACTCTATAATGAGTCAAATAGTGTGAGGGCAGATATGGGAGTTGGGGAGATTTGTATTGTATCTTCTTGGAGCTGCCCACTGCTCCCTCTTTCCTAATGCTATTCTGTTAACCATTAGAGATATAATGAGGAGTTTGTCTGAAACAGGTTCAGAGGGTGGAGATCTGAGGGATTTCTGCTCTAGAGCCACACACTTAACAAAAGGTTATCAGGTCACATCTGAAAATGTTTCTTTCTATCTGAATAATCTCGTCCTGAAAAGCTTATTACTCATGTTTTCACACAGCTGTCAACCTGTCCCCATGATAAGCGCCTCGGAGAAATTTCAAACAATCCACCAACATTCACTGACACAGAGATAACGTTAACAGCTTTCTAAAAGTGCTGAGTGCCACAGTTTTCAAGCTGTAAATTTTTTTTCTGGGTTTTCCCGCTCTGTTTAGTTGGCTTATCTTTCCCAGCAGATGAACAAGCACATCTCTCAGTGCACTAAAAGGTACTGCTGATTTGTAAAGAATATCACTGGCATGAGTTGTCTCAGTGGTGTAATTCATCCAGGTAAACGAGAGAAAATAATAAAGACTTCCAGCAACAGGATAATTAAAGTTTACAGCAAGGCAAGAGTATCATTCAGGTAATTTAATTTTGAAGGGGAAGAAAAACTCTGCTGCTGCCTTTAAATTTGTTTTCAGAATCACACTCGTATTGATTTTAAATGATGGGCTGAGTGTAAATTTAGGAGTTTTGGTTCATCTAAAATCAATCTAATGGGCAGGAGAAGTGTATTAAAGTAAGAAGCAAATAATCTCCAGGCTCCAACTTCTTGATCCTGAGCTGTTATCAGGTCCCTGCACAGATTTTGCCATTTACTGTCTGAGCTCTGGACATTAGGCCCCCACAGCCTAGGTCTGAGAAGATACTAAAAATATCTAGAGCCAGTGTCTGAATCCCATTTTAAATTAATTCACTCCAACAGAGTTCTTAGGCGTGCAGCACTCTGCCAAACTCACTCTGCCAACTGGGCTTCATAAAATGGTAATGAGAATGCTGCTATCTGCTGACAATGAAATAGACACAGCGACACAGATGCACTGGCAGCAGCTCCAGATTGGCTGTTTATTCCGCAGCTTTGAAAATATATTTATGATAGCCTCACTTTGTCTCACTGCATCAATGTCTACAATAGAAAAACCATTCACTCCGAAATGAGCAGTTTCTTAGACTGACACTGCGCACAATGGTCCGGCAAATAATAGAGCTGTATGTCCTACTTCTCCTGTCATTACTCCTGAAAATGGTTCATATTTGACAGCAGTGAAATCACAGCAGCAAATCAATTTGTCATAACTTCTCTGTTGGGGGAATGGTGCTTTAAAAACTCAAGAGCAAATGCTCTGTTAACTCTGAGCTCAGACTGCACTGGCTGCTATTTCTGCAATCTAGCTGCTCTTTGCTGTAGTCCCAAGTGAACAGCAAACATCTTTTGTTAACACTTTGACCCCTTTGCAAGACCTACACTCGATGGCAACTTCTGAAGGTATTAATATATCACCCTCTGTACGTAAGATAAAACTCAAGGGACCATAAAACCGACACAGTTTGTTTATCTAAAAAGTCAGCTGACAGAACGAATGGAGAGAAATGCATGCAGATCCAAACCTTTTCAAACTCAGTGTGCAAATTTGACTTTGTTTTGTTGCAAGATGCAACAAATTAGATACTCCCACAGCCAGGATGCTAGTGCTTGAGCTGAGTTTTATATAAGACACGAGCAGTATTTCATAACAACCACATCTGACCAGAGAGGAAAAAAGAGAGGACAACTTTATTTGTTGCATACATACAGTCTCTTTATTTAACCCATCACACATGCAGTATGTAGCAGACACAGCACAACATGTGGAGTAGGGGGCAGCTAGAAAGTGCCAGTGGAGCAACCTGGGGTGGGGGTGTTAAGAGCTAAGGGAGTTAAGGTCCCACAGTCATTCCAGTTCAAGGATTCAATTCTTCTCCTCTAGGCCACCACTCTGTACACTCAGCAGCTGTGATCACTGAATTCAAAGCTAGTAATAGGTGAGGCTGTGACTTCTTGTACGTAAACTGGTCATTTGTAATGAAAAACCCACAAAGAATTTTTATTCCACTATGAAGAGGTTTTTTTTTAGGCCTACAAGAATGCAGCAACTTTGCTGTTCACTCTTCCTGTTTGCACATATCCCTTTTCCACCCTTTGGTGCCTGCAGAGATTCCAACATTTTTATAACCTTTTTGTAGCATTCTATATCAAGAGTTTTGGTTGGAATCTGTGGTTGCATCTTCAAATCATCTGTAGTAGCCTCTCTGATAGCCATTGATGTCAGTGCGTCCTGTTTTGGGTCCAGATGTTTTGTGCTGCCCTATCAATTCCGGCTTTTTTGCACCACTGCCAGTTTTATTTATTTCTTTTTTTCAGTGAAATACATCAAAGGTGATCTAAATTAGTAACTTGCACTAGTACTGAGTAGGTGGAAAAGAGATTTTCGCCACAGCAGGCAACTATTCCCAACAAAGTACCTCTTAGAAGAAACCCCTAGGAGATGCTGGATATGAGAACAAAGTATGCGCGCCATTTCAGCTACAAAGGTGATCAAATACATACATGTGATGTGTTCATGAAAAGGACTTTTAAAAGTCATGAACTGATTAATTTGACAGTTTAATTAATCTTTATAATAGCTTGTCTTTTTACCATTTGCGTGGTGATTTATTATGATTTTATAACTTTATGGTCTTCTTTCCATTAGTTTTTGCAGTTCCTCCTTCTTTTCTACATTTTCAGTCATCTGCTTATTTATGTTTGTTTCATCTGCATAATCACGCTGTTTCCACAGTTTGTGTCTTTTATGTAATTCTAGATTGACTATTTTGGTAACCCTCACATATTTTGCCTTTTGTCAGTTCTAAACTCTGACATAGTCTTGCAAAACACTGGCTTCTTGTTTTAATGATTAAATGCTCTGAAGATACAGTGTGAGTGTGTCTGATTTCAACTTCTTTTTAACCCGTCCACTCCGCTGTCATGCTGTCAAACCACTCACTGCTGCAATGCCTCGTGGATTTTTTTTTTAACCTAACTTCAGCCTTTGAAGTCTGTTAAACTAGACAAGTGTTGAAGACAATGAAGACAAATGAAGACTTGGTGTTAAGCCTCATTATTGTAAATCACTCTGCTGCATAGATTTGCAGCTCTGGGCATTCAGACTTCAGAGGGAACGTCTGTAGTTGTCTTATTCATATTGGATACAGCAATTTATCTCATGTTTGAGTCATATTGGTAGGTTTAGTTCATCTGAATGGCAGACTCTCTCACCCGCTCATTTGAGTCAGTCTACTGCAATCCAGTGCAACAGACCTGTAATATTTTTTACGGCTCATAATCAAGTTTTGCTGTCTGAAAGTAAATGCAGCTCTGCAGTTGTTTGGCTCTGTGGTGTTGTGTTGAACTGCATTACATTTAAAGCCATTTTTATTGTTTCATTCAGCCCTGTTTATATATGGATGGATGAGGAGGACAGAACAGTAGACGGGCGTGGCAGACCAGCAAAGGATTAAATGCTGTGGTATGTGGCATTGGTCAGTGCCAGTAAATGTTTATTAAAATTGGAAACACCTTTCAATGCAGTGCGGTCCAGCAAAACAGCACCACTAAGAAGAGCTTTAAAATACCCATAGAGTTGAATCATCACATCTCTGCAGAGTCAAGGAAGACTGAACGTAAAATTTCCACTCCATACAGTGGGTTTTATACCAGTACACAAAATAAATTGATCACTTTACTTTATCTAATTTGTAGGTTCAGGTTAACAGGATAGATGATTAAGTGGGTATATAGGAATATACAGTCTAATCTAATTTATTTCCCCTGCCCTGACCCTGCCTGGGTCACACTTCCCTGTATGACCTTTGAAAGTGTTGTATCAGCTTTCTTGGTGCTCTACAGCCGTAGCACTTAGAGTGATTCACCTTAGTTTGCAGTGACTGTAAATGATGCTGAGTAGGCCATTCATAAGCATATATTGGCATCTAGCTGGTGCATGGGCAGAGGGGGAAAGAGAAGATGAAAGAGCATTTTTCATTTGCTCACCTCTCTATGGTGGAAGCACTCCAGGATGTTTACCTGGGCATTTTTTTTTTTTTTTTTTTGTTCACATCTGGCTCTTTTAAAATGCATGCGCGTTTTATAAAGTGAACACACTTCATGTTAAATTCCATGATAAAACATGATTCTCGAAGCAGTATTTAATAGTTTCATGTTCTCAGACCCCTTTACTTCTTGTACACTTTATAATATTGTATATTTCCATCCATCCATCCATTTTCTTCCACTTATCTTTATCCTGACAGTCCTTACTGAGTATTTTATAATTAGTATTCTGACCCTTAAAACACTTCATAGAAGTCCATTTTGCAGTGATTACAGTGTCAGTGCTTTTTGTAAGACTTGCATGGCTGGATTGCCAAATTGTTATTAACCCATAAAGAGCCCACACCCATTTCTGGCTCACTCAAGAGCTTGTCCTGTAGCCTGTCTTGCTTTGGACGCATGCCTAGTGTATTGTTGTCTCACATCACTGGAGTTGTGCGCAGGTTTTCTTGGAGACATTTCTGTATTTGTTTGCATTTATCTATCCCTCAGTTTTTACTTGTTTTTCTGTCTCTGCCAATGAAAGAACTTTGATAACATGATGCTATCACCACCATGCTTCACTGTAGGGATGGTATTATTCAGATGATGAGGGTTGCCTGTTTTTTGCCAAACATAGTGCCTGGAGCTTTGCCCAAAATGGCTTCCATGTTGCTGTTCTGTCATAAAGGACTGGTCCTTGTGGCAGGGTCCCCTCATCTCTCAGGGACTCTTCTGGACTTGTTCACCTCCCAGAGACACAATTGTTTGGCTTTTCAGTTTGGCTGCATTGTTAACCTCAGAAAGGACTGCATAGATTCACAACTAAAACTGCTCATCTGCAATGAAGGTACATGTGCATTTTTTCATTAAATTTATAAAGCTGTGCATAATCAAGTAAACAAAGAGACTGATTAATTTGATCCACAAGCAAGATTTGAATCTGATGCCACGGCTTACACAAAAAAACAAAACAAAGGTTTCTGTTTCTCTACACACTTTCTGTCAACCTGTTTCTGTATATTTGAAACAACACCATCATGATGAAATTGAAATATACTGTGTTACATGTTGGGATGTCAGAACATCAAGTGATTTGCCATCTAAAAAAAAATGAAAGAAAATTGAAGCTCGATAACAGAAACAAAAGGTTGCAGTTGAAAACACAACAAAGGCATCCACAGGGGAAAAAGAGCAGGAGCAGAAACATCCTGGGACAAAAGAACCGGGTGATATGCCATAAAAGTTTCTTTTATGTCAGCTCAGCTGGCGCCGCACAAGTAATTCCAACCATTTTCTATTGCAGTGTGTAAATCCGCAATTTTATAAATGTCAACAAGAGCATAACAGAAGTGGGTTAACCAGAAAGCCAGCTAAGGAAAACTAAAGGAATCATCCTGTCATTTTGTTTCTCTGAAAAGTCTGCCATCGTTTTAGTTTGTTCTCATTCATCAAAAAAAAAAAAGCACTTATCTGCTAAGCCAAAATAAACTGCGGCATTAACGCGGTGACAACTGATAAAACATTTATAGCTTGAATTCGCAATTTAATTTAGATTTTCAAATCTAACGCTCCACCGAGGCACAGCGCACGAAACTCTGTGCAATCCATAACCGCCTTGCTTGCTTGCTCTCATTCACTGTCTTTCAGTGCAAACTCCCTCAGCTGTCTGATCCGCAGGGGGACAAAAGACTTAAACTGCTATCAAAATAAGTGGTTCTGATCTCATATTTGAAATTCACTGACTCTGCATTTAAGTGATTGCAGGCCTTGCAGACAAAGGTCATGCTCATCATTTTTGTGGCAGGCTCTGAATCTCCAGAGCCTGATGAGCCTTGTGAAAAATGAAACATCACATGAATTTACTGCTGATTGTTTCAGTAAAATGCTCTTTTATTGATTATATAAGCAATGAAAATGATCATGTACTTGCTTTTATTCAGCAAATTGATATTGCAGACTCAGTGTATTGATTGACTTGTAGTCCCATGAGAGTACCGCTGCTATTTAATTTACTGCAAATCAATCTGTAGTTGCACGTGCATGGGAGTATCTACTAGTATCTACTTTGTCAATTAGTGGATATAATGTGACAGGTAATGAGGAGGTTACTCACAGCCTTATAGACTGACACACTGGCTCCGGGATTTTTACCAGCCTGCTATTTTCCCTCTCTCAGTAAACTGTATACTAAGCTCCTGTCACAGGGATACTCACATCAACTCAACACACTTGACTGAGCTTCAGGCCCATTGCAATTTTGTGTGTGTAGGTGTGTGGGGGTGTGCGTGGGTGTGTTTGTGTGTGTGCGCGCGCGCGCGCGTGCGCTCTGGTGTCTCATTACCAGCGGGGTAAAGTATCATTCTGACGTTTGCATGCTTTACCAGCCTGACTGTAATAGGTATAAACAAGGTTAACCCCATTTTTCTGCAGCTGCTCAGTGCCAATTCCTCTGAAGTTTCACTAAGCAACTAACTAACAAAACACGCCACCTCCACAGGCACAAACACAACAATCACAACAATCACAACAGAGGACTTCTGTCTATTCCCACTGGACAGAATTACTGCTAACATGTGAAGGAAAAGTGTCCTGGGTAAGTCTATTTGCAGGCTCAGTATTGGAAAAATAATGAAGCACTGTTTCTGCAGTAAATGCAGCTCTTTGCTATACTGTTCCATACGTGATTTATGCACATGGGAAGCACTTTGCTAAATCATGAGAAAACGCACTATTTGTCTTGCACATTGATTCACTAAAATATATGGCAGCCCTGTGATTACAGTTTCTTTGGGGCCTTTTTGATCAATTATTTATCAAGTGTTTTATTTAGTACAAAGCACCACTGGCACAAAGAAGCCCTTCTTTAGAGCTCAGATATCTGTGAAGAGTAAAAGCAAAGTTACAGTCATGTCCATTAAACTGAATACATTCAGAAAGACGGTCTCTGAACTCACCTTTCTCTGAACCTGCAGACAACTTGAAAAACTGTTTTTTGTGTTTGTATAGGATTGTTTTTCCCCCCTTTTGAGTAAATGATGCTTTTATTGCAAATTTTCTTTATAACCATCATTTGATGCAAAGTCATTTCAGTAAATTACCTACAATATTAGTTCGCTAATGTAGAAAGAAAAAGAGCCCCCCTCCAAAGAAAAAAAATCCTGTTTCTTTTTTATATCCACATGACAATTTAACCTAAAATAGTAACATCTGCATGAAAAGCATAATAGCAGAGAGTCAACAGCACTGACATGAAAGCAATTGAAAATCTGTCATCTCAGCAGCGCACCAGTCATGCAGAACATGTTACATGCAATGTATATAAATCTGATTTCTGAATGACCGCATCTCTCGTCACTCCTGTGGAAAGAAAATTATGCCTTGTGTTGACAGTATATTTTTGAGGCGCTGTCAGCTAGCTGTCAGTGTTAGTCTTCCTGTGGGGACAACAAGAGGAGCTCTCTATCAGACAAACTCGTCTGCTTCAGTAAAAACTGCACCAAATCTTTAGGTTCTCTTTTTTACATTAAATCTTTTACTTATTGCTCATTGCGTGAACAGTTGATGCGCTGGTACTAAAGAGAAATAGCCTATTACACGCAACATTACACAAATTCAGTGCAGCAAAAGAAAGGAACTGCAGAGTCAGTGTAGTAAACAATATTTGAGTCATCGTTAGACACCCCCATCTTCAACCACTCTCAAGTATTTAGTCCTGTGCATGTGGGAGCTGTGCACAATAAAATCTATTTAAAAGCACATTGGAGTTACAGCATGTTTCTTGTGCATTTTTCAAACTCATATTCTTATTCTTTCTTTAAGACCGGTATCTTTTTGTTCCCTTTCATGAAAATTTTTTTGTTTTGATTAAAGACTCGTATGGTTGATATAATGTGCATGGCCCAGCTTCTGCTGATAGAGAATTAATGAGGGCTTTCAGCCCTACAGCTTGCATCTTGCCTATTTTAATCCTCGTGCTGAAGATTTTTCCGACCCCTGCATCATATGAAGAGAAATTTCAAAACACTTGGAGCCCTCTAGGATAAAAATTGGAGTCATTTTTCTCTCAGTATGCGGCGTTGCAATGACAGTCAGCTACGAATCATGGCTATGCATTATGCAGCCTTAAAACTGCACCCTTAGCTCATCCGTGGGAGATTTCTACCACCCTGACTGCATGCTGCACCACTCAGCTCACACCTGAAAGTCCAATAAACTGAACTTGTGAATTCACATGAGGGCAGAAACAAAAGTGTTTTGTGGTCTGTTTTGGCTGTAAGCCTGACTATGAAAAACAGTTTCTCCACCTCTGACACTAGGTGTTACAGCAGCGTGAATGAGAGGGTTGTGCTCAACACCAAAGGTAACGAGGGCTAGACAGCAATCACACTACTGTGCTGTGGTATCATATGACTGTTATTATGTCAAACAGTGAGAGCACAAAAGGTCTGACCCTTGAACCCCCGGTGAGGATGATAGAATGGAAGAGGTTGAAGCAGAGAAAATGAAACAAAGACTGCAGCGCGCAGGGGGAGGCAAGAAAGTGAGAGATAAATGCAGAAAGACAGATGGAATGAGTGAGAGAGCCTGCCAAAATGAGTATATGTGTCCTCACCAGCTTCTTCTAGCCTGCAGCTTGTTCTTAGCCCCTAAGGGACATTTTCAGCTCATCACACATGTCTGTAAATATCTCTGCAGGAGAGAGCGAGAGAGAGAGAGAGAGAGAGAGAGAGAGAGAGAGAGAGAGAGTGTGTGCGTGTGCGTGTGCGTGTGTGTGTGTGTGTGTGTGTGTGTGTGTGTGTGTGTGTGTGTGTGTGTGTGTGTG
>JAVDPK010000613.1:193406-241940 GCA_034780415.1 Cichlasoma orientale
GTTATGGTGGCCGCTTTTGCCCCCTCCAATATGGCGGTGACGTAGGCATACGAGTCAGCGATCAATGCGGTATCTATCTATATATATCTATGGCGGTGAGTGTTAAATTGAAAACAGAAATGGCGCTTCATGAAAGCTGCTTTTAGCGACATAACTGTGAAAATGTAACGACCGCCCAGCTTTTTAAGATGCCGAGGGTTGGAACGAAGCTATTCTAAAAGCAAAAATCAGAGCTTCATCAAGAAAAAAAAAGTGTGTAGCCGTTAATAATAAGTGTTAAATTTGTATTTAGCGATTCCGCTGGCCAGACACCAGTGGAGTGTTTTTAATGCCTTCACATCGCTGGCTTTCTGCGCAGATTTTTTATATGTGCCTTTTTCGCTGTGACAGCCTTAACTGTTCATCAGATTTCCAGCTGTTACTTCAATCAAGTGCGGAGCCGCTAAACAGCTGGCCGCAGTTAAGACAGCTGTCGACTGACCACACCTGGATGACCTCAGGCGGTGCCATTAACAATGCCAGCAAACGGGAAAGTCATTCCCCATACCCCGCTGGCCGTGGACTTCTGGCATGTACGGAAGACTCCAGGTACCCGGCTGTTTTTTCTCTCCCACATGCACAGCGACCACACGATGGGTTTGACTTCCACATGGAGCAACCGGCCTATCTACTGCTCACCTACCACCGCAACTTTGTTGAAAATCAGGCTGCAGGTAAGGGAGGGGGGAGTCACTGGAAACAAATGCATGTTTTTGAGTGTAGACACACTGGTGCATGGCTCTAAATTTGCAGCGGTAAAAAGTTTAGATTTTGAACGGGAATTGTCAGCAACACCTAGGATCGTAACTTTAGGGGAGTTTATGTTGCTGTGTAGGCTCATTAGAGCTATTAGCTACACCTGGGCCCTATCTGCGACACAGTGCAGTATTTAAACAACAGGTGGAATTAATGATTGTGTAGCTTCATGAATCAATTCTGTAGCTATTGATCATTAAATACATGGAACATCCCCAAAATCCTGTTAGGCTCCGCAGTAGCCCGACACAAGAACAGGGGCAGGTGGTAAAAATGGTAAATGCTCTGCACCAAGAACACTTTGGCACATGAAGGTTCAAACCTTTGACCCTGCAGTGGACAACCTGCTCTACCATCTCAGCTTGTCCAAACTTGAGGTCAGTAGGAAGGTGTCTCTTGGCAAAAATGCCCAGACTGCTTCAAGGCGAGCTACAGCAGTCACACCAGGTACCACTTCTGTCAGCTTTTTGGTCAGAATTTAAACAACATAAAAGCACGGATCTGTCCTGCTTTGTATCAGTAGTTCAGGCTGCTGGTAGTCGTGTAATGTTGTGAGGCATATTTTCTTTTATGCTTTGGGCCCCTCAGTACCAACTGAGCATCATTTAAGTGCTTCAGCCTACCTGAGTATTGCTGCTGACGATGTCCATCCCTTTATGACCACAGCATACTCATCTTTATATGGCTGCTTGCAACAAGATAACACACCATGTGACAAAGCCCAAACCATAACAATGAGTTCACTGTACTCAAATGGCCTCCATAGTCACCAGATCTCTATCCAATTAAGCAGCCTGGAGATGTGGTGGAGCCTGAGATTTGCATCATGAATGCGTAGCTGAAAAATCTGCACCACTTACTGTTAATTTGCTTTCTGATGTGAGAACTGGGAGTTAAAGCAGATAATTTTGTATAATATAAAACACTTTGAAAGGGCCGAATGTGAAATGAATCTACACAGAATTATAGCCAGAATCTGCAGCTCCTCTTGCCTTTTTGGAGCTTTGTGAGTTTCATCTCATTTTCAGCAGTCAATGCCACAACATTTGGGTTCACTGTCACTGCACTCATTGCTTTTTCTCCCACAGCAGGCAGCTGTTTTCAGCAGAGCTCTAAATTATAGAGCTCCATTATAACCCAGAAGCTTAGCCAGATATCACATTAAGATTAAAATTAAAATCTCTGAGGGATGTTTCAATACCTTGTTGACTCTACGCCATGAAAGATTAAAGCAGTTCACTTCAATTCAGTTTTATACAGTACCAAATCACAAGTTGCCTCAAGGCGTGTTATATTGTAAGGTAAAGATCCTTCAATAACACAGAGAAAAAGGCAAAAGGGGGTCCAACCCAGGACTACCAAAGTGTACCTAACAAAGTGGCCAGTGAGCGTATAGTTTTCATGCTCCTAGAACATTCAGTGGTTTTACTTGTATCCAAGTGTCTGCATTTGTTGCAATTTCTTTCTTCACTCATTTATTAATGGTCTGAATTTGTCTTCAGTAAACGGTATTAATTTACATCTGTATAATTACACATTGTTGTTTTATCAACCTTAAATATGTTTCAGCGCAAATTTGACATCACTGCAGTGAGCTGGAGTAGTAGATGTACTACACTAAAATCATTTTATAAAGTTTTTTTGGTTTTCCTCTGACTCGTTCTTTCTGCTCAGGTGAAAGAACAGTGGATCCATCCTCTAGAGGTGGGTGAGCCGTACCTGCTCCCACTGGATGATGTCGGCAAGGAGAGGCTCACGGTCACACTGATAGATGCCAACCACTGTCCAGGGGCTGTCATGTTTCTGTTCGAAGGCTACTTTGGCTCCATTCTGTACACTGGTCTGTTTCTCTGCAGCTTCTCAGACATGGAAGAATAACATTTATTAAGCTGTGTCCTGTTTGATTTCCTTTTATAGGTTTCCAGTATAAATTAACATTCAGCCACTGATTAATTTCAGGCGACTTTCGATACACTCCTTCAATGCTGCGTGAGCCATGCTTAAGGACCAACACCACTATAGATGTGCTGTACCTGGACAATACAAACTGTGACCCCAACCGCACCCTACCATCAAGACAGCGAGCCACTCAGCAGATCAAGGAGATCATTCGCAGCCACCCCAACCACAATATTGTCATAGGTGAGTTTATTTAGATATTTTGAAACACATGTTTTATGGATAAACAGATAGCTGTGACTCTTTCAGTTATGGTGAGTCTACACATGATGGTTATTTTGTTTTATATTGGCTGTATGTGTTGACAAAGATTAATGGGAACTATAACCTCACCACCACCTTCAGGGGACATCAGCTGATCTTATGGGGCATTTCCATTCGGGACGGCTCGGCGCGGGCCGCGTCGAATCGCAGCTATTCGCTACGGTCGTGTTGTGTTTCCATTACAATTGAGGACCACCACAGTGTGGGTGGAGTCGATATAGGCGCCGGCTGTAGTCTCATGACGTAATTTGTATGCAGCTCAAAACAACACAATAATGGATTAGGTAGAGGCAAGCTAACAGCTAATGACTGTTTGTCCGATAGGAAACAGTCGCATAATTACGGTAATTCAAAGTTCTTTTAGATCAGCGCCTCCGGTTCTGTGTTAACCAGCTGTTCACGGCTAGTAGGGGCAGATAATGGTGCTTCAGCGGCGATCACCCGGCTGTATAGGGTTATAATATGTATGCTGTATTCGTTTCAGATGTCTCTCTTGTTGCAAAACTACCGCTGCAAACTGTCGGTCTGAGCATTCAACCTGCGCTTTGCCTGCCTCCAGTTTCGCGCTGTCAGGTTTTTAAAATGTGACGTTCAACGTCACATTTTAAAAACCCGTTGATTCTGGTGAAGGAGTCCCTCATGACTGCGCTAGTGAAGACACACTCTGGCCAATCAGTGGCATGCTGTTCTTCCGCGTCATATTTTGTATCGCCATGGACCGCTCAGAACCTTGAGTGAGTGGGTACGAAAAAAGTACCTGAAGGTATCTGCAAACTTGTAACCGTTACTAGTGGAAACGCCGTCAAACCGCCACGAGTCGACGCGACCCGCGCCGATCCGTCCCGAATGGAAACGCACCATTAGATGCACAGGAATTGCACTACACCCTTTGGACTCACTCCGATAGCGGCTCACGATGAACCAAAGGGGGTATTTGACAAAAGCACATTTAAAATCAACAAAAACAGCAACAGGGAAACGGGGATTGAGAAGGACTTTTTTGCTGTGACATTTTGAGCACAGAGCTCTTCTTCACAGTTCTGACAAGCACGACGACTCAGTTTCAAAGCTATTAATTTACACCCTCAGCTTAGAAGGTGATGATTTGTCAGTCCTGTGTTCACAGCTTGTTCTTGCTGACTCTCAGTAGCTAAAAAAAGTCAGTTATTGCAGGTCTAAAGTGTTCTTCTATTCTTCACTGCTCCCACCAGATTCACAGACCTTTTTTTTCTGTGTTGCAGGCCTTTATGCACTGGGTAAGGAGTCCCTGCTGTTGGAGTTGGCGATGGAGTTTAAAACCTGGATTGAGGTGAGCATTCACAGAATGGAGACCCTTAAAGCTCTGGAGCTGCCTGATGTCTTCACTACTGAGCCGGGGGCCGGCCGTATCAGAGTCCTGGACCAGTCAGAGATTTGTGCCTCTGCTTTGCAGCAGTGGAACAAAGAACAACCAACTTTGGCCATCTTGCCCACCAGCAGGCCCCTGATCTCTTTCCACCCTAATGTCCATGTAGTACCATATTCAGATCACTCCTCCTACCAAGAGCTGGAGGATTTTGTCTCTGCGCTTAAACCTACCCGCCTTATACCCATTGTAGGAAACTGTGTACCTGGAAGTCTCTCTGCCTTACTGCCTCGGAAAAAGCGCCATGAAATCCTGGTACCAGAGTCGGTCCGACACTACATGTTGAGAGAGCCTGAGAGGCAGCTCAGCTCATCAGCATACACCAGCCTTCACCGCAGACACTTCCAGCCTCTTGTTCCCAAAGGAGTGGTATTTGAGTCTCCTGTAAAAGGATCCAGGAAGTCATGTGAAGAAGCCTGGGAGGCAGAGGGCCTGGAGCAGGATGGATCTGAAGAAGAGATGGACACAGAAAGTAGTGAAAAGGACTCTGACTGTGTCCTCATGGACCTGAGCAAAGAGCTCACCGCCAACAAAAATAGAGGGTCTGGAGATATGTGGAATCTCAATATCGTCCAGACAGTGTCTGAAGAAATGACGATGGCCAAGTCGATGCCACTGAGTGAAGTCACCCAGGACAACTTTGCTCCAGTGGACATTCTGACAAACACCAAGTCCTGCTTGAAGCCCATTGTGACCACGCCAACATCTTTAGAAACTATTTCCAAAATAATCAGTAACCAGCACAGTGAGTGTGTGAATATTCAGAGCAACTGCACATTGTCAGATGAGGATACCACGAGTCACAACGATAGCATGACATTATTTCAGAACAGCTCTGATAACAATTCCCGTGCTTCATCCAGCTCATTGACGGAGCTGCCACATGAATATATAGAGAAGCTCGAAAGCAGACTTTTAAAGAATCTCCCCTTCTCAGAGGACGACTTTAAGACCTGTGGCCTCCTGCAGAAAAGCTTTGTGCAGCAGTTTACTCTTTCTCCACTACAGTGCTCAAAAGAGGATGACCTCTCAGACTGATTTATTTTTGGGTTGTTTTTTTTTACATTGAAGTTTTAGCCTTCTTTTAGAGGCCTTTTTGTAATTCTGTGTCAACATAAGCACTTTAAACCAGTGTTGTGTTCCACTTTTACCTACTTTATTTTTTTTTTTTTATTTAATGTTTTTTGCATTATTACTTTTCGGTTGATGGACTGGACTTCACTAAAAAGGTCATAGGATAGGAACTTTGCCCTCCTGTTTGCCTCTTTCTGTGTAAGCTCGACAGAAAATAATAATTTCTTATTTAGAAACAATTTTATCCTTTGTTGGTGGAAAAACTAAGCAGTGACTTTTTGTATGGACAAGGCCGAAGCACATCTTTTAGTGTTCAGTATTATGTTTAATTTTCACACTAGTCTGGGTGTGCTCTCTTCAGCTGCACCATTTTCCACTTTTAAAACAATGAGAACACTTATAATTCAGAGCTTCTCTGTGAACATCAGTGTTTAGAGTTTGGTTTCACTCCCGTGTCCTTGTTTGTACATTCAGATATCAGCCTCATGTTATTGTTTACTGAGCATTTTTAGGTGTTTAAGTTATTCATGGATGTTGTTGATGTAGCTCAGGGCTACTTAACATCTGAGTGAATAAGCTCCAGATGCTACAGTGTAGTCAGGTTACTGTTTTTTGTTTTTGTTTGTTTGGGGGGGGGGGGGGGGTTGGTTTCCGCTGTCTTAATCAATGACTTAATCACTGAAAGTGAATCATCTTTCAACCTTGACTGAAAGTCAGTGTGGATTTGGCAGCAAACTTGGTTCATAGCCTAAAGACTCGAATTGCATGTGACAAGAACTTAATGCCAGATAAGCCTTTTTATTAAAGCGTTGGTTTTATTTTATTTCTCCATTTAATTAATGGCCTTTCTGGGTAGATTTTTAATTTTTAATCGTGTATTGGTAATGCATTTAATTTGCATTTTTGAATAGAGGACTTTGCTATACTGGTGGTATATTTATAATGAAAAATGCAAACTCATGTATCCTGTGGTTGTTCTTGTAACGGCTGAGTGTTCAAAATAAAGATCTTTTTTTTCTAAAGTATATTATTTAGCCACTGTGACACCTTTTTCTGGTTTTGTGCCACTATTGTAGATAAAGCGTGAAATACTGCTCATAATCACCCAGGCATTTTAGAAAGTGATCATTTTAATTAAAGAAGCAACTTACCAGCACTATTGTGTCTGAAGTGTTTTACACGATAGGGTATATAAACCCGCTTTTTACATTTAATAAGGCAGATGTGGCACAGTTTAATAACTCACTCTACCAGTCAAGCAATCTTTAGGCGAGCAGCATGCTGGCTTTATAAGTGGCAAATAAAATTTTAGCAATACAAATTTTTTAAAGATGTGCAAAATCAACAGAAGGTTCAAGAAACTTAAATCTTTGTAGATCAAAATCTCCTGCTGTATGGGAATAAGCATTTCTCACTGCAAACCTTTTGTCCATTACCTGTTTAATAGTATTACCGGCTCTGTCTGTTTTCTGCTGAAAACTATTGAGAGACATAATGCCCCGTACACATAATCTGCTCACTATGATCTACTGATTACCAGCAAAATGATTACATACTCAGTGTTTAGTTCAATTCTTTCTACAGAAATGAAAAGCTAATTCTTATAGACCTGTACATTGTGAAGCTTCTTTGCCTTCATTTGGGATAAAATTAATTTTGCTGTATTTTTTTTTTTAGAATAACTACAAAGTAATTCATCACAAGCATAGTAAGTGTTTCTTTTCCCATCCTTGTGATGAATTACTGTATTATTACATGTTTGGTAAAGGAAAGCATTCATCTTTACATAGATGATTTTCTTGTGAAATAACCTCAAAGAAAATCCTCTTATAGATGTAACTATGATATGAAAGTTGAATAGAGCCTCCTTGTGTATTAGTTGTCTCCTCAATTTACACTTTTTTTTCAGCTTCAACGTACTCCACAAACTAGCACAAAACTTTTCAGCATCTACTGTACATGTAGGCTCAAGATTCAGTGTTTTCCTGCTGCAGTGCTCTTATTCTCCCCTAAGATGGCAGTAGTTTGTTTAAAAAAGAAATCAGCTGATTTTACTTTGTCTTGCTTTCCATTTAAAAGTGATTTGATGTTGCTGCTATTATTCCTGTAAAATGAACAAAATAAAAATGTTTTTGAACAAAATCCCAATTTTCTCTCCACGGTTTTATATTATAATAATCATTAAATGTAATGTAGTCATAAAGAAAATTATTTGACCGCAGTTAATACATACAGACCGTTTTTTCTAATAAAACAGATTCCTGCAGTGCTCTTATTGTGAAAGTCTTGAACAGTTTCAGTCCTTTTCAATGTTCACACACAGATCAGCTTATTGTAGGAGTACAATACTGAAGCATGTATACTGCACTAGTTGACTGCAGAGACGAACCAGCTGTCTTTCCTTTTAGTACCAAACACAAAGGTGTCTTGGAAGTCTGCATGCTTTTATTTTTTTCTCCAGCAAAGGGAGAGCATCCACTAAAGAAACTTCAGTTAAACCAAAATTCACTCTCCAACAGGCTGGTTTGTGTTAAACTGAAACAGTAGTAATATTTACATGGTCACATGTAAGGCTGCCAAAGAACACAGCACCAAAGCTTAAAAAAAAAAAGAAATGTTGAACACCGTGTTCTTAAACCTGCTCAGCACAGCACAATGAGTGTAATAGCTCTAAAAAGGCAGTGCACCAATCCCAGCTGTATTAACATTTTTTCTTATTGTTGGCCGTGATCCTAACACGTCCCATTAGGCTGTGCTTTGTAAAAAGTGCCTTATGAAATGTCGTCTGTGTGAAGTTCAGAAAAATCAGAGACCTCACGCCGTGACATCGTAAAGTCACCAGCAGCGGGTTGTCAGACTGACATGAGCTGCCAACAGGAGTCTCCTCATGTGCTCATAAAGGATGAATGACCAGCTCCTGCATGGTGTTTAGCAGCATGTGGGAGGAGGGAGAGCCGCTTGGGTCTTACATTTATGGTAACCACTGATGTAGTGTGCACATCCTTATTGAAGTAAATGTATTAATACCACACTGTAAAAATTCTCTCCACTTATCACCACATGGAAAGGTCCTATGCCCTCTGATTTTAAAGGGACAGTTCACCTCAAAAAACAAAAACAAAATTTGCATGTCTTTCCGTCTAACGTTGGCATTGTTTTGGTGTAAATTCCCCACTTTTGGAGATATCAGCACTTACTAAACCCAGATAAATGGCGAAGGCTGTTTCAGGGCAGGCATCTGGAATAAAAATTAAATCAAATTAGAAACAGGTGATCCACTGTGGTGATCAGTGAGCAGCCAAAGAAGAATGTGTTCCTTCTTTAGAATATAAAGGGACCAGATGGCATTTGCTCAAAGAACTAAAAATTCATCATTTTTAATCATAACTTTAAAAAAAAAAAAATCCTCAAACCTTGTGAACAATTTCATGTATGAACTATTTTCTTTCTGCAACCGCTAACCACAAAAAGTGTCAGCTACCTAACATTACAGCTCAGCCAAGTGGGACACCATTGATGTTTGCCTCCACCCATTCTGCCACCAGTAGTGCGTTCCGCTTCTTTCTGAAGTGATGAGGGTGAAGTATAGTAAAACAGGAAACCATTCCTACAGGAAACTGATGAAACTGCCCACAACCATCTTTGTGGATTCTTTGTTTTTTTTGTTTTTTTTTTCAATATTCAGATTCGTTTTGGGAAACTCACATCAAAATAATCTAGATGGAAAAAAAGCACTGCAGGGTTGAAGATAACATATAAATTTGATTTGGGGGTGAGCTGCCAATTTAATGCTATTTTGTTTGATAAATATTATCTCTCCAGTTACTACTGCACGCCTAAACTGTGAGTATGCTGTGTTAGAAGGCACTATGTGTGAAAAATCTCCTGCACAGTTCTCTCTATACTGATGTAAAATCTACTCATATGAAACCTGATATTTGGTCATTTAATGCGGTATCCTTTGTTTCATTTTCAAATTGAATGTGCTGAAGTGCTCAGAAAGAAGAGCAAAGATTGCAGTTGTTCTAATGCTAACATCCTGAGCTGTACTACATTATTAGTTTAACATAATTGTTGTTAATTTGAACTTTTCTCTTTCTCTTAAAACCCTGCATCAAATGGGATAATCTCCTGATTATTTGCTAAATAAGCTTATTGGTCAGTTCCAAAAAATCAGAAATGTCATAAATCTAAATATATTATATTATTAGAATGGCTGCCCTATCTAATCAAATGATTGCAGCTTTTTTGTAGTAGTAGTAGTAATGTAGTAAAAGGTCTCATAATTCTATCTGCTCTGTAGAGCAGAGGTATAAAATCACTTCATAAGACAATGATCAACCTTAAAATCATAGTTAAGTATAGTACTTGAATAAATGTCCACAGAGGTTACATCCCGCCATTAACGCTGACTTCACCACTGACAAAGGAGCGCCACAGGACCAGTGAATGAGTGGCTCCATTTTTTTGTGCATAACCAGCATGCAACCTGCCCTGTGGGGACTCCCAGAAATTCCAAGAGAAACGGATTGTTTTGTTGAGCTTTTATAATGCCTCAGCTTGTAACCATTTGCAGTCTTTCTCGGCAGTAAGGGGGGGCAGACTCGTGCCCTCCTGAGATTGGTTGAAATGCAATCAGGACAAGCCAAAACAAGATGTAGAATTTGCATTAAGATTCCTGCATATTTAACATGAACCCTCCCGCTCCCCCGCAGCACCAAATGCTATTTTAAGACAGTGCACTGATATTGCAAAAACAGAAAACATGTTTGTGACTAAAATCCTAATAATAATTTGGGGCAGGGAGAAGGAGGAAGCAGAGGTTTTATTTCATTTTATTTTTTATTTTTTTTACACTGAGAGTCTGAACCCCTGGCAGAGAGGCCAGGAAATGAAAGGAAATGGAGTGTCACATACCCCCACAAACATCGCAGCAGGGCATTAAGGCTAAAGTAATGGATTCCTCACACACACCATTACTTCAAAGTGGAAAGCATGAAGACACCGCCACCTGCAAGGCCAAGCTCTCCTACCAGAAATAAAACTGCCTATAGAATGACATGGCTTCTGCAATTCACTCAACTCCACCTTCAAATCAATGATTCTATTAAAGGCGATGATCTGATTAGCACAGACTGGTTACTTCATAGTGCGTATAGTCTCGTTTACAAACAGAAATAATTGCTGATCCAGGTGATTCACCCAGAATCACAACGTGGCTTTGAGTATTTAACATTTCTTCATGTGCTGAAAAGAAGAAAGATCCCGCTGTGTAATTTATAGCTCTGCTCAGCCAAGACTTGTGCATTCTTCAACTCTTACTAGGCACTAAAATCCAGTTCCCCCCAGGACTCACAAATAAAAAAAAGTTAATGTACATGACAGGCTAGTTTTAAGTATCAAAGCATTAAATCACAGGGAGTCCTAGATTGTTGCCTGCAGACTCTCTGCTGCTGTTGTACAGGAAAATCTTTGAACAGGACAGCAAAGTAATTGTTTAACATTTCTTTGTCTGGATTTTTCAATGTTGGCATTGTTTTGTTTTATTGTAAAGCTTTTTTTTTCTCCTTTTCCCCATTGCATAGTCATGCTGCTATTGTAAGTCTCTCCTCACACACAGTGGCTTTACAGATTCAACAACCTGGAAAAAAATTCTGACCTTTATCTGGGAGCTTTGCCCAACAGGTAATATAATTGGCTTTTAATGCTTTTGAACTCATGCCGGAGAGCTCCAGTTTTTACTGCCAGTCGTAGTGTGCAGGCTTGCCTGATATTTTCTTAAAGACCTCTCAGATCACCTCTAGGACCTCTTCTTCCACCTGTCATACTACAAATGTGGTGAATTTGATTTCATTCTGGGTGTAATTTATTGTTTATTATTAAAAATGGGTGGATCTTGTGAAATTTTCCATTTAGTTTAACTGGCTGGCTGCACTGCATGTTCAGTCATTTCTTTTAGGCAGCTTATTCATTACTTTCATTTTTTTTTTCTGCCTGCTCACTAAATAGTAGTCATACACTGTGGGTATATTTTTGGCATCTGCAAAAATAATCCTGAGTTGCTGCTACCACTGGTTGCAAATCACAGTCTTAGACAGCCTCATTATGTATGTGGCTGCTTTTCAGCACCACGGACAGCACCCGGTGGACTCCAGCCCTCTGAATCTTCCCTGAATAGAAAATCAACCTTAAATTTTTTATAATCGGGGCAGTTTTTTCTCCCTTGCTTTGTTTTTATGGAAGTAGGAAATATTGCAAACATGAAAATGAATGCATTTTCCACAAAACTGGGTTTTGGTGGGTTTAGAGAGGCATTCATCCATGATGCAGAGGGAGCCCTCTTCCCCACTCAAGCATCACAACTTGACTGCTCATGTCTAAAGCAGGGGAGAGAAGAGTAAAACCAAACCTATCAACTTGACAGACCGCTTGACTTGACACAGGACTCTCCTGCAGGCAAAACCAGTGAGCAACAGGATGGCCTTTTAACTGACTCCTCAGAGAAAATTTTAGTCCTTATTTCATTTCTACTTTAATGTCTCAAATGCTGAATCTGTCAGTTTTCCTGGGCTCTTCAAAGACTCGGAGCTCAGCATAGGTGACATCAGAAGAGTACCACAAGCCTTTTCAGCAGAGTAAGACAGTAAATAAGAAAGCCACTGGTTTCTGTACTTTGTAGTGATTTCTTTCAGTCCCCTTTTCCCTGACTGTCGCAGAGAGTTGGAATGATGAAGCAGAGCTGTGTCACACCCACACAGCAGCAGAGGCTGTTATCTTTTCGTTCACAGTCTACTGCTATTTCTGTTGCCTCTGCCAGTGTTTTGCGTGTGGTGGTATGGCAATGCATGTGTTTGAGTGTCTTCGGAGGGGGTGAACACACAAGGATGAGACGGAGTAAGAGGGATGAGACTGTGCACTGTGGTTCCAAAACATCTCTGTTGACTTGAGAAAATGGCAGAAAAGAAGGATTATGGGAGGCAGGTAAAAGCTTCCAAACTCAAACAGGAAAAATGGCAGTTATTTTAAGAACTGTAGCTATAGCTTTATGACTCTCAGAGATTATTTTTTCCCCAAAAATCTTAATTGAAATTTTGAGTTTTTCCACATTTTAAAAAGATGTGCCAGTTGTGCTAAGAAACATTAAATATTGTTCAGGGTTATCTGGTTGCGAGCTTCTGAGCGTCATCAAAAACTGCTGCACTGCAGTGCACAGACTGATTCACTTATTGCAATATTTCACTTTTGAGGAGCCTCAATGAGACAGCCTTGACTTTACTAAGAGAGACTTTATTCTCTTTATTTCTTTTTTTTCTTCCAGGGAAAAGTCAGTGATCAATCTCTCTTTGTTAAAATCCCCCTAGACCATAGTAGGGAGTCTCAAGCTTGCACAGGCTCTGATCCAGCTATTTGTGAATGACTCATAGGATAGTGCTTCCCTATGGCGGGTTCTGTCTTCCCCTCCTCACTCCTACTGTACTCCCATGCTCTCTCCTGCTGTTCTTTTCTCCCTCCCCTGTGCTCTCTCTAATCTCCTTTGCTCAATATTGCAGCCCCCCCACCCTCCCTCTGTCCTTTCTTCACCTGACAGCTTTTCTATCCTTCCAATGTGCCTCTTTAAACTCACTGCTCCCCTTCCTCCCCTTGATCATCTCCTCCCCCTTCATATTTTCTCTCTTTTCCATCCCCTCCAGTTGCAGAGATTAGACTGGCCCCAGATCACTGTAGAGGTAATCTGAGGTGTATAGTAATTACATTTAGAGTGCACTGCAGAGAAAGCAGCAGACAAAGCAGCTGTCAGTGTGGGAATGATTATCCAAGCACTACGTGAAAACTACCACCTACTTTGGTTTATTTGAAATCTCCAAAGCCTTTTACTGCATGACAGGCCGGTCAAGTTGACAATTGTGTGCACTTTTCAGTTTGATGCTAAATGGCACACGCCAACCAGGCACTGATTCTCACCACTGAAATGGTTTATGGCTGCTGACAGTGCTCAGAAATGCAACAGCCTTTTTATTTGGATTAGAGTTTCTTTAAATCAGCCTTCCCTTGTGAGATTTATTGTATACATCAAGAGATCAGGATAGTTACACCAAACTGAGTGTCACATGTGCCATGATATAGCTTAGAGTGAGAGTTATAAATCTGAGCAGTTTTAGAGATGCATTTTTCATCCACAGGCAATTTGCCCACAGGTTTTAAATATAATGTTGTTTATCCATGTCCTTGAGAACAACATATAAAACTGTGGATAGAAATTCATTTGTCTGTGCCTCGCAGAACTGTTATCTTGCTTGAAAAATGAATTAGATTCATTTATATATTATTCATAAGACTGTTAGGGTTTATTGTTATTATTGCACTACAGGTTCTCTTATTAATGGATCATCAAAATTGCTGCTGATTTATGCTGTGTCAGTTAATGAGCTAGTTTAGACCTTAATTATGGTGCAAAGCCACCCCTTATTTCTTTATATTTTGCTAGGAAAGTAGGAAACAGGTGCAGTGATTTATTGAAAGGTGTACATGTATGCATGGAAATATAGCTTATAAGGCAAAAAAAGAGTTTGTACAATTCTAACTAGCTTGAAAGCTTGAACTCGCTTAGGCAAGATTTCTTGGAATTTCTTTAAGTAGCCTTCAGGAATAGTTCTCCAGGCTTCTTGAAGGACATTTAAAGCTGTTCTTTGGCTGTTGGCTGCCTTTTGTTCTGTTCTCTGTCAAGATGACCTCACACTACTTCAATAATGTTGAGGCCCGGGCTCCGGGTAGGCCAATCCATGACTGATAGTCCTCCATTGTGTTTTTTTCTATCCAGGTATGCTTTTACTGCACTGGTAGTGTGTTTGGGATCATTTGTCATGCTGAAAAAGCCATTGACAATCAGAAGCTTTCCGGATGGTGTTGCATTGTGGATCGCAATCGGACTCTTCTGTGTTCAAAACTCCACAAATGTTGGCAAGCTCCCCAACTGACATGAAGCCCAAATCATGACAGAGCCTCCACTGTGTTTTACAGACACTCACTGTTGTACGTCTCTCCTGACCTCCCGCATACATATTAAGACCTGTTTCTGATTTTCAGTCCAGTTCTTGTGTAATATGGCATTCTTCAGCCTTTTTCTCCCTCTTTCCCTTCCTTAAGAATGACTTCTTATCAGCCACCCTTCCACTGAGACCATTTCTGATGAGGCTTCAGTGAACAGTAGATGGATCAGCAGAAGGTCCAGATGCATCTCTCAGGTCCTGTGTCAGGTCTTTGCTGGATTGTTTTTCTATTTCTTAAAGACATGACTTTCAGATAATGTTCATCTGCTACAGATATATATATTTTTTATGCCTGCACTTCTTCTTTCATCCTCCATTTGTCCAGTTTTCCTAAAAAGAATTTAAGGACACACTGCACACCACTCTGAGACAGGCCAGGTTTTCAGCTAATAGCTCTTTGTGAATCACCTTGTTGGTGCAACAATACTATTTTATGTTATTATTTGTTGTTATTATTTGTTGTTATTATTATTATTATTATTATTATTATTATTATTATTATTATTATTATTATTATTATTATTATTATATATCCTTTTTTTTTGGTTGCTTCAGTTAAAGAAAAGGGAACAAATCATGTGTTTATGTGACAGGCTGCTGGTAACAAACTGCCTTAAAGTACAATTTAAAATTGGTTCTTTACTAAGTTGTCTGTTGCTTTAGTGTACAGGCAGTTAAAACTGCACAGGCGCCTGGTTTATAAGTTGTTGACTGGGTTATTTATCTTCTCAGTCTTCCCGTTTTGCGCTGCCATATAGAATCAAATAAAATCAGCAAAATACCCCTGACAGTTTCAATTTCTGGTTGTTTTTGTCTGTAATGGAAATGCATTTTTATGAGGAACAGGCTGTTCCAGCATGAAGCAAACAGTAAATAAGGCTCCCTCTGCAAGGATATAATGATATTCAGTACATTGGACTCCCCCCTGAGAAGTCAGTACTATCATACTGTGGGCACTCGGCTTTTCTCCATTTTGTACTTGTTGATGTTATTAATATGCATGGTGATTTTTCACTTTTTTTCCCCTTCAGGGATAAAAATAAATGCCTTAAGGTTAAGGTAAGGCAAATATGGAATTATTGTGTTTCTTTTCAGTGAATTTGATGTAATAATTAAGACAATCCATCACATTTATTTTCTTAGTGGACAGCTATCCCAGCTGACAAGTCTCCAGCACATTATCTCATATAGGTGGTAATGGGAAACCACCCACTGCTCCACTCTCACTCCATTATAGTGCACTGAAAATGCACTTTCTCTTATAATATCATTCCTTATCGGAAGCCTAATGATGATTTATAGCCGATACAAGGATGTCTAGAGAATTGTGGCGGTGAGTGGGTTTGTGCTGCTGAGCGAGACCTGTGTTGTCACCCTGAGGTGAGAGGAGTTCATTTTGAACAGCAGAGCAGAAAGCTTACAGAGAGGTATACTGTGCAGTCAGTGGGAGAAATGGTTCCAAGTCCAAATCTAAAAAGAAATATGTTTTCAGCTGACCTGAGCTCTACAAATTGATGGATGTTGTTCCACCAACCACTGCCAGACATGAGGCAGTTCACCTTGCTACCAGAGAGAGGCTGTTTTAATTGGGAAAAGCTGGCAGTTCTGTGATGACATAGCATGAAGAGATCTGGTTTCCAGGTCAGTGCTGAAGCTGCAGTCCACCCTGACCTCTTATTAGAGTGGGTAAAGCATCTGCACACCTCTCTCCTCACCCTGATGGACAGATTAAAAACAGTTCTGAGCAGCATTAACTCTTGAGCAGGCTGAGCTCTGACCTCATTATGCACCCGGAGTTAATTTGTTTATGTTAGGAATGAACCAGTCATTTCTCAAATTAAAAGTTGAAAGTTTTACTATTTATCTTTGGTATAGTTTTCTATTTTCAACCGTAAAAATCTTTTTTTTTTTTTTTTTACTGTACCAAGGTAACCATTTGATAATTTATACAGATCTGTGCCCAAGACTGACAAAGTCATATTAACAAACTGAAGAGCCAACAAACTGAGTAGATGTCATCAATTTGAAATTTGCCCTGTTGATGGGATAGTTCCACTCTCGTGTCTGTTCAATGACGTGTCTGTTTAAAGCCACATTAGTTCTCATTCCCAGGGTATCAAATACTGCTGGCAATAATAGAATGAAGAGTCTCTCATTCCCAGCTCATAATATATGGATGCTTGTCAAAAAACTGTTGACCTCACATTTCAACACACTGGATCAGCATAATTTTCCAGGGACATTTAACCCAAACCATCTCTTTCTAAACCTAACAAGTAATTTTAAGTGCCCTTAAAAGAAGACCACTAACTACATCAGCATTTGATGCCCTCAGATAAGAATGTGTTACAGTCAGAAGAGGGAAGAATGGAGTTTTTTGTTGTGGTAACAGTTGTGCATAAGATCCTTATTTTCTTTACTTTTTCTTAATTTCCTCAGATTTCTTCATATGTTTCACTTCTGTCACCCCAGATTGTCCTGATCACATTCACCTGATCACTTCTCATTTAAGGATAGGAAGCCTTTTCAATGCACAATTGAAGTCTTTTGGTCTCCATTTGTATATATTCAGTATATGTTTATATTAGCTTGTATTTAATTCAATTCAGGTTTATTTATATAGCACCAAATCCCAACAAACAGTCTCCTCAAGGCTATTTAGAGACCATTCCCTTGTTTATTCCCTGCATTCTGATTTGATGTCCATTCTGATGGTCTCCAGGAAGTAGTCCTTGGTTATCCACTGTAAAACAAAAATGTTTACATTTTTTGAATGAACAAAATGGGTTAATGAGTGTTTGACTTAGAGTTAAGATGTGCTGAGAGGCAGATCTTGTTGTCATCAAGCTAATTGTTTTGAGTCTCTATGCTAAGCTATCCATCTGCTGTATATATTTAACAGACAGATACAACTGTATCAGTCTTATTTAACTCTTGGTAGAAAGGTAAATAAGTGAAGTATTCCTCTAAGTGTATTTGATGGGTGTTTACATTCTTCTTCTTCTTTTTTTTTTCTTTTGGCTTTTAGCAGAGCTCTCTCATGAGTGCTTTTTCTATATTATACATGTAAAATCTTACATAAAGTATAAGTATGGTGTAATTCTATGTCATTAGCTGTTGATTTCCTTCTTTGGCTGCAGCTTGGTAGTTATTGTTCAAACAGTAAGTGGGTGGGCAAAGGAGGTGTTGCCTCTATCTTAGGCTGGTAATTTATGACTCCAGCTGCTGTCTCCCTCTCCCCAGGTGGACAGCTTGATTCCTCAGCAGTGCATCTAATTAGGAAGAGAAAAACACATTTCTGAGGGAGACACATTCTGTAAGAGGATGGCACTCATCCCTGATTGGACAACAGTTTTACAGAGGAATAGATACAAATCAGCCAGCCTGGTTAAAAAAAAGGCTCTAGGGGATGTAGACATGGTGATGATGACCTGATGAGGTTCAAACCAAGCATCAAAATGGGGGAGAAAGTTGATTTAAGTGACCTTGAATGTGGCACACAGAATATATACAGTGAAAAAAAATGCCTTGTTGATGCTAGAGGACAGAGGAGAAGGGCAGGACTGCTTTGAACCAATTGGAAGGCAACAATGCAGAAGAGCATCTCTTAATATGCAAAAACACAAATCAGCAGATGGGCTACAGCAGCAGAAGACCACACCGGGTGCTACTCCTGTCAGCTAAGAGGATGAAACTGACGCTATAATTCACACTAGCTCACCAAAATTGGACAGCAGAAGATTGGAAAAAGTTGCCTGGTCTGATGAGTCTTGATTTCTACTGCCACATTCAGATGGTAGGGTCAGAATTTGGTATAAACAACATGAAAGCATGGATCCATCCAGTCTTATATCAACAGTTCAGACTGCTGCTGGTGGTGTAATGGCATCTCAGCACACTTTGGGGCAGTTGGTATCAGCTGAACATCACTGCCACAGCCTACCTGAGTATTGTTGCTAAACATGTCCATCCTTTATGTCCACAGTGTACCCATCTTCTGTTGGCTGCTTCCAGGAGGATAGAGCACCATGTCACAAAGCTCAAATCATCTCAGACTGGTTTCTTGAACATGACAATGAGTTCACTGTCTGCAAACGGCCTCCACAGTCACCAGATTTCAATCCTATAGAGCACCTTTGGGATGAGGTGGAACTTGAGATTTGCATCATGAATGTGTAGCTGAAAAATCTGCACCATTTGTGTGATGCTATGATGTCAGTATGGATCAAACCTCATTTTGTCCAATATCCTGTTAAATATATGCCACAAAGAATAAAGGTTTTAAGGCAAAAGGAGGTCCAACCCAGGACTAGCATGGTGTAACTAACAACGTGGCTGGTGAGTGTATTTTGAAAATAAGTAAATTGGAACCTTTTGCAACTCCATGTGCAGTTTACATGGAATCTTAAATGAGAGCTAAAGCAGATAATTTTATATGGTATAAAACACTTTGAAAGGGCCAAATGTGAAATGAATCTACAGAGAATTATAGCCAGAATCTGCAGCTCCTTTTGCCTTTTTGGAGCTTTATTATGAGTTTTGTCTCATTTTCAGCAGTCAAGGCCACAACATTTTGACTCACTGTCACTACACTCATCGCTTTGTTTTCTCCCACAGCAGGCATCTGTTTTCAGCAGAGCTCTAAAAAGCCATTATAATCCAGAAGCATAGCCAGATATCACATTAAGACTGGGCATAAAAAAAATCAGGCAGGCCCAACTTCAAGACCCTTAGGTACATGTAAAGTAACTTGTTAAATCACCAGGTACCCAAATGAACAAAGAGAAAATAAAATAATACCTGCTGATAGTAGCCACACACCTGCAGAAGCACATCCGCTCCTCCAGGGTTCATATGCAAAATAAATAAAAAAAACTAAAACAGGAAATCAAGCAGGTAATGAAAACAGCTTCCCATTATGACTAAAGTGAAATTATTTCAGGTCAGTTTGAGCAGCAGAAAGCATGAAGAAATTTCAGTTTGTGGGCCAATCAAAGTGAAATTAGGATTGTTGCTTAAATGTTCTCTGATAAATATCTGTGATAAATAGCAATAAACTAATCACATTTCTGAACTGTACTGTAAATGCAATGCAGTGTAAAATGCAGCACATCAGAACCAAAGATTAAAACATATATTTTACTGCATCACCAACTGAATGCATATACATGTGCACATACAGTTTGCAGTGGTCAAGTTAACTGTTCGTGGCAGGTCACAATGACCTTCAGACCACCAGGAAATGTCCCAGTGCTCACGACAGGCTGCCCACATGTATCAGTGTGACTCTTTTCCTGTCATGTCCATGTCACAGCAGTTTCTCTTCGCCTCTGTATATGTGTGTAAACTCATCTCCTCACACTCAGAGTGGAGCCTTGGGCAATCTTTTAGCTGAAATATGAGAACTCCTCATCTCAACACTTTCTTGTGTCCTCAGGAACACACCTGCCAAGTGTGAAGCAGTACAGATAAATGATTGCTTATAAAAGAAAAGAACACTAAAAGAGGCATGCATGGAGAGATAATAATTAATTTAATTTAGTTGTATCCTAATTATTATTAAATTCAATGTAATAAACTTTGAATTGCATGACGAATACACACTTGCAGGTAATAAATGTCACAATTTTTCTGTATTTTTCTGGGGTGGGGGGCTGGAGACATTTAAAGGTGGACTTGCTGGTGTGTTTTGGATCATTGTCCTGCTTGATAACCCACGTGAACTTGAGCTTCAGGACACAAATTGATAGCCGGACATTCTCCTTCAGGATTTTCTGGTAAAGAGCAGGATTCATGGCTCCATCAGTTATGGCAAGTCCTCCAGATCCTGAAGCAGCAAAGCAGCCCCAGACCATCACACTACCACCACCATGTTTGACTTTTGATGGTCTTTTTATGAAATTCTGTTTTATGCCAGATGTATCAGGAAAGCTCGGCTTTTCTCTCATCAGTCCACAGAATATATTTTCAAAAGTTTTGGGGAGCATCAAGATGTTTTCTGGCAAATGTGAGATGAGTCTTTGTGTTCTTTTTGGTCAGCAGTGGTTTATGCCTTGAAAGTCTCTCATGGATGCCATTTTTGCCCAATCATTTTATTATTGTTGAATCATGAACACTGACCTTAACTGAGGCGAGTGAGGCCTGCAGTTCTTTAGATGTAAACTTCACTTTTCTTTTTTCCATCATTACTGTGTGAGAACCTGAAGCAATATGTTTCATCATTTTTTTAGACTTCAAACTCCCTTTCTTCTGCTGTGAGCTGAGCAGTAGACTGGGAATAGACAAGTCCTGAGAGACTGCAATATTTTGCTGATGCTGTTCAGAATTACAGCACTATTAACTTCTGAACAAGTCAGTGAAATGTTAAAATTACTAGTGATCCGCTTTCATTAAACCTCGGTGACCAGCTAGTTATAGTATCTACCTACTCCACAGAAACAGCAGATAATAAAGTCAGATATTTCCTCATTTAGAGATGGGGCCAACTAGACCTTTTCTTGCCTAGCAGCTGTATGCATCACATCTGCCATCCAGCCAAGTTCAAGGTTACAGCCATGTCTGTCCAGACTTAAACTTTGTATATAAAATGTCATCACTTTCACATATTAGTCAGGGGTCTCAAAGCCATGGCTTTTTAGACCATCTCTAGTAGCTCCCTTTGGCTTTGGCAAAAAAACTACATGAATATAAAAATTATTCTCTTAATTTTGCTTAATCTTAATTGCAGGACTGCATGGATTACTGCACATAAATGGTTAGTCCTGAGTCCCCTTAGCGATGGATTCAACATTCCGAAAAATAAGCCATGGAAGAAAATGGAGAATTTAACAGTGCATGGACAGATCCGTTTGCTTTTGCTGCCAACATTGCTGCCTTGCTGGTATGCTTGATCTGCTGCTAGACTTTAGCCAAAGTCAAATTTAAACTTTAAAAAAATGTTTACCTTTATTATTTAAACTATTGAGCTGATATTCTTTTCATTTATTATCCAAGCAGGTTTGCTTTTATTTTGTTTCATATGCACAAAAGCAGGTCAGACTCAGAGTAGCTGTAAAGCTGCAGGCCACTTCGGTTTGACTTCACAATTGTTACATTTTGTTTGGTAATAAAAATAAGTAAATAATAAGTAAACTATTTCAGTTGTTGCAGTTCTATGATCCCATAAATTGAGCAAAAATTTAAGTACCAAATAATCATAAATAGCTCACTGTAGAGTAGACACATGGTAAAAGATTATTCACACCTGTTAGTAATGTTAATAGGCTCAGTTATATTTACTATTCTGTATCACCTTCATTAAGATGAGATAGGATGACATATACTATATTTAAGTTGGGAAATTCTTTTGTTAAATCAGGTAAAAATAATAATAATAATAATACACAACAAACATAACAAACAGCTTTAATAAGCAGGCATAACTGGCTCTATTGATAGTAAAGTTTGCTGACCCCTGCATTAGACATTTGTGCTAAAATCCATCCATCCATCCATCCACTTCTGCTTATCCTTTTCAGGGTCGCGGGGGGGCTAGAGCCTATCCTAGCTGACATAGGGCGAGAGGCAGGGTATACCCTGTACAGGTCGCCAGCCTGTCGCAGGGCTAACACAGAGACACAGACAACCATTCACACTCACATTCATTGTGCTAAAACATTAAGATAATTAAAATGAACTTTGAGTTTCTGCATATTTTGTGAGATCACAGCGACCTTGTACTCCTTTCCTCACCAAATTCTAATCAATTCATCCTTGAGTCCAAGTGAGGGTGCCAGATGGGATTAAATTCTACTGTTTTCAAACAGATGTGACTTTCACTGCCAAAATCTAATCAGTTCATCCTTAAGGCCAAGTGAATATTTGTAATTTGTCACATTTGAAGAAATTCGGCCACAGTTACACGCTGACAGCCAGAAAAACATTACGCCTCCAGGCTTGGAGACATAAGAGAACACAGCTTTGAAAGAATGAATGCTGGACTGTTTATAAAATTCTCACTCAAAACATTATACTATGGGCCAATTTATGCTCATAACTCACTGGAAACTGTTATTGCATTGTGCAAGTTATTCTTACTTTTTTAAATCTCATAGTGACACATGAGGACTGTGTTGTCTCCATTCCTGTTCACCTTGTACATCCTTCAGTGTGTGCTGCAAAATAATGAAGATTTTTTTTTAATCACTTAGTTGTGGCGAGCACAGTGTGCTTTGTTGTGGTCTCAAAGCTGGTGACACCAACAGAATGAATAAACTGATCAGAAAGGCTGGGTCTGTGATTGGCTGCAAACTGGACACTTTTGAGGATGTGGTAGAGAGGACGTCACTGAACAAACTGTTATCCATCATGGATAATCCTGACCACCCCTCTGCACCACTTACTGGACGAGCAGCAGCGCACTTTAACAGAATGATTCGACTGCTGCCACAAGGACACACATAAGAAATCTTTCACACCACATGCGATCACCCTTTAATCTGTCTGGCAGACAGTCATCTCCCAGATACTAATATTATTATTCCATCATTATTTTAACTTGTGTAACAAAAAAAAACATCCCAAATATGGAATAAATAATAAAGAATCTCTCATTCTCATTCATTCATTAAAAATCCAACTATTCTGCCAAAGTTGTCAATATTTTATTAATCTTAAGGCAATCCATTACAAAGCATTTCACAAACCACAGTATGACGACAATATCATGTCCAACACCTGGTTTGGAAATATTCAGCATGCAAGTCAAAGACCAAGAGAGGTATGTAAACAACCTGGGATAAAACAGGAGTAGTGGTAAGAAAAACCCATACAGTATGTGTCTCATAGGAACAGAATGAAAGAAACAATAGATGCAACATGCTGGAGGTGGCTGTTAATCTCCAAATAACATCCTAAGTAACAATAATGACGCACTGGCAGATGCACTAATCAGGTGAAATGAAGGCAAACTACCAAACTTCCTGCCACTTTGGCACAAACATGCACATTTTCTAAAGAGGCCAAGTTCGACAACTGAACACACGTTGGCACTGAATGTTCTTTATGCGGGGCCTATGTACATAATTAGAGTACAGCCTCAAAGAGAATTCAAAAAGAAGGAGAAAAAAAAGGAAACAAAGCCATTCCCACTGAGAGAAAATAAATAATTCTGTTTTTGGAAAAGACATATTTTATACTGAGTAATAACATTCACAAATAATTTGAAGTCTCACTATTGCAGAGGTGTCACTGGTTATATTTAGAGATTATTTCTTAACGTTCTTACTTTACCGGTGGGATTTCACAGGGGGGGAAAAATAGTTATTAAAATCTCTGAAAAGCAGCCACATAACAGTTCAGTTCTACTTATTAAGTGTCATTAAAACTCCAGACAATGCTTAGAAATTTTGCACATTATACGAGTGGCATGCTGATGCTGATTTAACGAGCATTACACCTGCTAAATATACTTCTCCAAAATAATTTTTGGTGAAAAATAAAGAAAATTTCACCAACTTTGAAAATGTTCTACTATAATGATCATAGCATATGTATGTATATTGTATCTGTATGTACTATATCTCCAGTGGACCGATCTGAATGAAACTTTTCAGGAACATCGTCACACATATCGCACTTATTAACATTTATGTTTTTTAAAAGATTTATTATAAATCCCAATCTTTGGATTTTCATATGTTCTTTTCATCATCCCCCTGCGAATCTGATGTCATGTTCTCCATCTGCATTTGCTTCATGTGTCACGTTTGAAAAAGCACCGCAGGCCTGTCAAAAAAAGCGAGTATTGCAGATTTTTCCTAGTATATAATTATGTTACTAGCAAAGCAAATTGTCAGATTCTTATAAGTTAATGAGTTAATACTTGAATATATCTCATGATAAAAGTCTTAAAAGTGTATATTATATCCTTTGGATTCACTGGAGAAAAAAATCTGTAAAAATACAGTATAATGTAGCATTTCAAAATAAAGAAATTTTCCATATTAATTTTTACAGTTGTTTTTCCATATTTTTAACCACAATTTGAAATTTATCTTTTGGTGTTACAGAAATGCCCATAAACTTCTGTTTAAAAAAAAAATCCATGGATAATGTACTGGCAGAAAATTAGCAGGATATTTTCCTTTTTTTTTTACGGATTTTTTTTATAGTGTTGAATGGCTTCCTCTAGAGGTATACTGGTATTTATGAGCATTATGTAACTCTGCCTAATTTCAGCTGTAGTGAAGCAGGAAATCTGGCAGCAGATTAAACCCTGCTTTGTCTTCTGGGGGGAAATGTCATCACTAATGAAAAATTTTTTAAATGGAAAAAACCCCAAATATGCAGCGGGACTCGTGATAGAAGGAGTTCAGTGCCTCTGGACTGACTTTCTGCAGCATCATCACTCTTTCTGAGAGCAACACAGCCATGGGAGTCAAAGAAGAGCAAACAGTTAACAAAAACTCTAAAGCAACATGAATTATGTAAACAAATGTAACGCCAAACACAAACAAAAACACAACCGCACTTCACATTCTCAGAGAACGGCACAACAAACCTTTGTAAACGTTGGTTCTCCAGTTTCATTGAATGAAATCCTTTTAAAACACTGAATAATGTACAAATAAAACACAAAGGAATTTCTTAATAAAACCCATGAATGTTTACTTTTTCCTTGAGGCCATGTAAATGCCACCGCTGAATTGTAAACAAGTCTTGACTTTGAATATTGTACAACAAGGCTCGATGACGCTGTTAGCATTTATTACTTCAAAGATCCTTAGTGAAGAGCTGTAAGTATAAAAAAGTGCAGAGCAGTGGTGGAGACAGTGTGTATCAGCTCTTGTGGCTGAAATAGTCCTAATCTTGCAAGTGTTTTATCATCTCCAGCATTTTCTGTTTGCACATCATAAACATGCTGGCAGAATCACACCTGGGTAACTGAATTTGGATATGTTTCCATATAATAGGCACATTTGGATCGAGATATTGAGTGACTGAGTGAAAATAATGGCCATCATATATGGATAACTTAAGATGTACACAACTGGGCCACAACTGTCTTTTTACACAATTTATACACAGTCACCAAAAAGATATATACCAACAAGTGGCTCAAATTAAATCATAAAACAAAATTGTGCATTTGTGTATTAAGCATTTAAATCGTTTCCCAATGAGTTATAAAATGGGCCGTCGAGCATTAGTATAAAACAAAATTATCCGAGAACAGTCGAGACACAGAGGACACAGCAGACAGGACTGAATTTTTTAAAAAAATGGGCTGTTTTTGCTTCATACAGTCACTTAAAAAAAGTCTCAGTGCCTAAATATATTTTGCTCTGTTGCAAGATTTATGATTGTTCGATCTTCATTCTGGGGGAAACAAACAAATCAAATTTAATGAGGAAAAAAGTGGGTGTTGGTTGACATCAGTCTTTGAAAAGTATACCGTGTTTGAAGGGTCCTTTAAAAATACTTAACAAAATCTCAGATATTAAACTATCACCACTACAAATATAATGGAAAGAAGCAGAAAGATGACAAATGATGGCAGCATGAGAGTAATTTATCTACATTTCCTTGCATACTAGATGGAAAAGTGAGCGTGTGCTTGTAATTATTGTTTTTATGATAAATATAAGTTCATTTAAATATGACTATAATAGTACTGACAATCCTGTTTAAAATAATGGTCAGCGACAATGTTTAAAAACATAATTTGGGTTCCTTTCCATTATTGTCATTGTGGTTGGTTCTTTCAAAATAAGAGTTTTCATCTTATTACCACTATCACCTTTGTGCTTTTTTTTTTATTTGGACAATAATTAGTGCATTCTGTTAATATAAATATAAGAAAGATGTATAAGACATGGTGCTAAAAAGTCTGTATGGCAACAGCTCGCGGGAGGCGCTCTACATTATAGCTTGCAATCAAAGATTATTCATCGGTGAAAATGATTCATAAACTGCTGAATGGGTTTTGTCACATGCTCTTATATTACAGTCCTTATCAAAGTAGAAATGGGGGTCATTTTTATTACACTGGTCACAAAATATAAGATGGAAAACTTCTGGGGAAATATGACTTTAATCCCCACCCTTTAAAACACCCTCGAAGGAATAGATCATTTCTGCAATAAATAAATAAATTAGTATACACATGATTTCCTAGTTTACACACATTGATTGCAAAAGGTATCACAAACATGATACACACTGGCACGTCCTAATGTATTTACGCCTTCAAAGGCCCTCTCTATGGGTTTACTTGCTATCCATTACATCACCATTTTGTCAGGTTTGACGGTGAACAACTGAAAGCTTCTTTCATACCAGTCTCTCAGCGCTCTCATCCTCAAGCACTCAGAGAGGGAAAAAAAACTCCCTGATCATAGCAGGTTCCTCTCTGCAGTCTCACTGCTCCAAACCACAATGGAGTCTCATCATCTTTTTGTTACGCTGGATTAATATTTACGGAAGGGCCTCGAAAGCATTTTGGCTTCAAAGAATTGTTGGTGGAGATGAGTTCCCATCAGTCTCAACCCTGCCCTGCCCGACGCAGAGCTGTGCGTGCGTGCGTGCGTGTGTGTGTGTGTGTGTGTGTGTGTGTGTGTGTGTGGTGGCAGGGAGGGGAGGGGCTCACACGGGGTTGCTCGGCAGCTCATCACTGGGCGAGTAAACTGGTACAGGGTTGGGTTTAATGGCTCTGCTCTTCATGTAGGAGATCAGCTGGTCAGGGATCTCAGCCAGTACATCTTTAGCCAGTCGAGCCATGCTCAGCACGTGGTTACCTGTGCGGTCCATGTAGTCTCTGAATGGGACAAACTGTTGTGGCATGGGAAAGAAAGACATTACTTTTTAAAATACTGCAAATCAGAGAAGTTTGCTTTTCTAGACCTGCAATTATCCATTCCCAGTCCAGCCACCTCTAAGCTTTGATCCATAATTAGCATCAGACTGCACCCAAAGACAGCTCACTAATTACTTATACACTAAATTTATAGATTACACACACAGACTACACTCCCCTCCATAAGTATTAGAACAGAGAGACCAATCCCTTTGTTTTTGCCGAAGACGAAAACATTTGTGTTTGAAATAAAAAAAAATTAATATAAGACAACAGATCAACAACTCAGCTTTTATTTCAGATGTTTTCATCTGGATCTGATACACAGTTCAAAAGATAGCACCTTTTGTCTGAACGCATCCATTTTTCTTGTGAGCAAAAGTCACTGTTCCAAGACTTTTGGGGGGAGTGTATACAAAAAAAGAGGCGTAGCATCCAGGTTTGAAGATTCTTTGTAATTGCCAGCAGGGGGTGACTCTGCTGGTTGCAGAAAGAAATTTAATTGTGAAGTAGTTAATGAGAAAATAACTCTACTTCTCAGTTGATTTATGAACTCTGCAAACAATTTCCTGATGAGTTTATAGTCCAGTTCTTGCCACATGAGCAGTTTCTCAGTCAGATCTATCTCTTGCTCTTTACATTTAGCTTCAAAGAACTAAGATGGCAACAGCTAACATCCCAAACTTGAGGCTCCACAGTGGCAGTCCATGGTAGGTTTGTGTGTTTGGTGAATGCGTTGGCAAATGGCATGGTAATGTGCTCCCTGGATCCTCTGAAACGACATACAGTCGTGTGGAAAAAGAAAGTTTTCACAGGACTATGAACATTCCTGTGAAAAACACCCTTATAGGGATTAAGACTAAGATTAAGCAGAAGCTAGATGCGTGAGCTTGTTTTGCAATCACAGGAACTCGGGCACTTTGCAGTCACTGAGTCAACCATGAACTCCTTTGTATACTAAAATATTCTAGAGTCAAATATGAGGCCACTTGTCTGACAGCTAAATTGGCTGAAATTGGGTTATGCAACAGGACAATGATCCCAAGCACAGCAGCAAATCTACAACAGATTGGCTGAAAAAGAAAAGAATGAAGGTGCTGCAATGACCCAGTCAAAGTCCAGACCTCAGCCTGATTGAAATGCTGTGGAGGGACCTTAAGAGAGCTGTGCATAAATGAATACCTGCAAACCTCAATGAACTGAAGCAGCATTGTAAAGAAGAGTGGACCAAATCTCTTTCACAGCACCACACACTGATCAGGTCATACAGAAAACAATTGCTTCAAGTTATTGCTGCTAAAGGTGGTTCTAAAAACTCTCTTTTCACATGACTGTATGCAAAATTTTGCAGGTGAAATATTAGGAGGTCACCAATATGATTAGAAATAATTTTGTCATGATCTTGACAGTCTATGACATACTTTAGGAGATACTTTGCCCCGGAATGAAACAAACAAGCAAAAAAATAATAAGATTGCCATCTGCTACGTAGGTGTGGACACTAAGAGGGCAAAAATTTTCCTTTTCATCCTTTATGCCTACAGTAAATGAGCTGTTTCATACCTGTGACAACCTGAAATATCTCACCTGTACAATATCTCTCTCTGCCACCTTCCCCCGTGAGGAGATTCTGACATCATCACCGTCCAGCTCTACCATAGCTACAGAGAAAAAAAGGGATTATTAAAAAAAATCTCTACTATGACTATAGTATATAAATCATGGACACATTCCTTTAAAGTTAATCAAGAATCTTTCCAGGATAAATATGTCTTCACACTGTGAAGTCATAAGATGCCTGAGATGTACAATATTTATTATTCTTCGCAGAATGTCTGAGCTGGTTTAATAAAACAAACCATCCCAAATCCGAAGAGACAACAAAGTGCCTTCCGCATATTTTGTCTTTAGTTAGCATTCTCACCATCAAACTCAGCCTGGCCAACTCCGACAATGATGATAGACATGGGGAGTTTGGCTGCCTGTCATAAAGAAGAAGAAGAAACAGTCAGTTGTCACTCACATGCCAGGAATACAATATTTTCTTTAAAAAAACAACAACAACAACAAAGCCATCAATTTTTTTTAGCAAAGTATGGAGGGGTTACATTTTCAATTATGTCTATTTGCCAACACCAGCACATATCTCATTAAAAAAGTCAGTATGAAACGGCATGCACTATTCCCCAGAGTAGACATAAAGCATAATGGGTAAGATAAAATAGGACAAATATGAATTAAAGATAGCATAATAATGTCTTGACTGCATTACACATCACATTATGTTGTGTAGTTTTGTTACAAAATGAGCCAAGGGAAAACACAAAATACATTATTCAAATCAGGGTCTTCAAGGTGGATACAACAGGCAGCACATACACAATATGTTAGCTAACCAATACACAGTATACGCATTCATAATTTGATACTAGTTAAACACAAAGTTATACAGTGTTCTTGTAGTTTACAGAAAACCTGCAAATATCAGTCAGTATAATATCATTTATTCATGCTGTCTGCATATAGGAATGATTCAAATGCATTTAACATCAGAATAAAAAGGCTCCATGTTGTGGTCATTTAACTGCAGTCAAAAAAATTTTTTAAAACTACAAGATGAAAGGGGCCATCTTCTCGATGGTTTATGGTTTAGAGGTTACTGCACCGCATAAATTCAGACCACAGCATCGGTGTGCAGAATGTGAAAGCCCTGGCATGAATGAATGAATGTTATATGCTTGTGGTAGAAACGCATTTACGGGGCAAAAGTAGGTCAGCTTTCCTGGAAAAACCTCTCAAGGGGAGACGGCTGTCACAGATAGGAGTAAATAGACTGAGGAGGACCACCCCTTTCATGGTCTCTATCGTTTTTCTCTCTGCGTCTCTATTCTTATTTTATTTATTTTCTCCACTACTGTTATTCCTCGTGACCTCTTGGTCTTGCACAAAATAGCCTATGTATTCTATTTTCCCAATTTCCAGCAGACCAGAACCCTCAGGTATATAGCTGCCAGAGCTGATACTGTTTCTACACCTGAATTATTCAGTCTACACCATTTGTTACTTTGCATGTACTGTAAAGTCTCACTCCCCCAGTTTTTCTGATACTTCCTTCTTTGACTGCAGAGAACCACAATAAATACACAGGGACTCAGCACATATCTGTCCTGATATCAGCGTTTTCATTTAATATTAAAGAACTACAGAGATATTTTGGGATGGCGCCACGATTTCCATTTTCTAGCAGAATGAGATTTCCACTGAACATGAAATAAACCTCTTTAATTCAATTTTCTTCTTTAAAAATAAAAAACTTTACTAACGGGCACTGTCGCATATGTGAGGAGAGTTTGAAAATGGAAAAAAAAAAAAACCCAGCAGTGTGCAGTTAAAAGAAAGCAAACCTACTAGACTGAAACATCCTGCTCCTCAGCTCTGCTTAAGACGAGTGACACAAATTTCTGAACCTCTGACTGATTCAATTGTATTGTGGGTCAGGTGGGGTCGGGGTTTTAACCACAAAAGAGAGCAAATGTACAGTTCATCAGTTTTGAATCTTTTTGTGTGTGGACCCTCCTAAAAATCTAAATTAGTACAGTACCTCTGCAGGAACTTTCATTGTATTCTATCCAACACTGTTAAGTATTCTAGATCAGGTTGCTGCATCTCTTCACCGAAGCTAAAAGATGTTTAAAAAGAAAAAAACAAATGAAGCTCCCTAAGCACCCTAACTGTAAAATATCCACCATTTTATGAAGTTCCTGAGCCAGTCTCATCCAAAGAACAAAGTGACAAGTGCAGATCTAATCTAAAATTTTGCACACAAATTAATTAATGGTTGTGCCTTTCAGGCTGGAAACAGACTCTCCTTTATAATTTTAATAAAGTGAAATTTTCAGTTTCAAGGAAAAACATCAAAGCAAAGAGTTGCAGATTGTATTTACCTCCGAGGCTGTTCTGTTGGATAAGTGGATATATCAATCACTGAAGGCTAAGCTGTGTAAAATACAGTATCTTACAGTATGGCCATTAGCAGTAAAATTACCAGTCAATATCTGCTCTGTACATTGTTTTAAATTAGCTCTCTTGACACAGCATAGCCTGGAAGAAAGAAAAACAGATGCAGAGATGAGTGTTGGATACAACTGAGTCATTGTTCCAGGGCAAAGTCTGAATGCCAAATGAAGCCGGTCATCTAGTCTTTTGTTCTGTAGTCCAAGGAGAGAGAGGAGCCAGATCCAGTGGCAGCAGGGCATGGTCGGTTTAGGCTGAGCAGAGTGCAGAGCAGCAGACAAGATCTTAAAAGGAAGGTGTGGCTGTTCGAATGGTTTGATTAACAGTCGCAAATTCCCTTTAAACCCAGTCTGCTGGGGGTCTGAACACTGTGTTCCTGTGAGAGTCTGCCTGGTCGACGATGACTGGCTGTCAGTCTTAGGCTGTAGGCAGATTTCAACTAAAGGTGAGCCGCAGTGTTGTCAAGACACATCAAATATGCAGCAGGCAGTACAGGGCAAAAACAAACACAATAAAACTTTAGAAATTGATAAAACTGTTGCCTCAGATCTTAGATCGGACAATGCATCTGTAGTACAGAGAGTGAATCTCAGCTGAGCCTCTAAGCCTCCTGAGGGTCTCAGAAAGAAGAAAAAATATTGGACAAATTGAGCCTCTAAGAAGTGGGGCAGAAAACATCCCATAAAGCCTCAAATCCAGTGCTACTGGCTTATAAACCCTCAAAGTAACAGAAAGCCTGAGAACAGTGCTACAGTAAGCTAAAAGCACCTGCAAAGCCAGTGTCCCGCAGAGCGGAGGAGAATGGAGAGAGAGAGGTTAATGTCCTCAGGCTAGTGTTAAATCAGCACTTACATTCACTATGGCCTCCTTGGTTTGAGCCATGTCCGATATCACTCCATCAGTGATGATGAGCAGGACAAAGTACTGAGATCCGTCCTGCACTGCTGCTGCATACCTGGGTGCAAGAAATCACCAGCACAGAATGATTTAAGCACAACAGCTCATGTTAGAAAAAAGAAAAAAATTATGAAAAGGATGCATGCAAGAGCAACCAGAGAGAAACTCTAAAAGGAGCAGAGAAGTACTGTGTGAGAAATAAAATAAAATTTAAAAAAAAACATTAAAAAAACATATTCCTCAGAAAAAAACTCCCTCTCCACCCAGTGTGTGACACAAGAGCTTAATATAGACACGTAAAGAAGTAAAATATGTTGTATAGCTCTTCACGTCTCAGAGGTCTATCCAGACACTATTACGAAACCCATCAGAGACACCACAGTGAGTGTGGCCTAGATTCAATCGCCCATCACTGGCTGCTCTATGAATAATTTATTAAACTGTTTATGCAAGTGCAGCAGTCTTATTCTTCTGGAACACTATTGATTGCCTTGGACTCATCTGACTAGACTTGATGAGCAAAAAAGAGGTGGAAATGTGGCAGATCCCTGCAGGAGCCAAGGACAGGTCAGAGGTGAGTCTTCACTCTTTGCATTCTGCTTGGTCAAATTGACTGCGAGTCACCGACAGTTTAATCAAAGAGCGTGTCCTGTCTGTGACAACAGCAAAAGCGATGACTGCTGTTTAGGGGATTAAAGAGACATTTGTCTTCCTTAGCTGACTTACAACAATGTAGGCCACACTCACTGGAGGCTGTTGAGCAAATTAGGAGAGTACTAACTGCGGAGCCAAACTCAATTTATAGATTCCTACACAGATGAGCGCCTTAAACTAGCTAAAACATTAACCACTCAACATCCTACATTTAGTATACATTATGCATCGTGCATGAACACCTCTCACTCCTTTACCAACATCACTTGCCTTCGGCAATTTTTCAGTTTTCTGCTTCTGATGCATGCAAAAACTGAACATGCACATCAGACACAACTGCTCAAACAAATTGCATTGTTGAGGTCTTTTCCTGGTCATGCAAATAATAATCTTTTCATCACTGATCTGGATGACCTGTTTCCAGAGAGCATCTGCAGGATCGTCATGAAAAACTGATTTTACTGCACCCTTTGGGCCCGAGCCTAAAAGTTTATAATTTTATAAATATGGCTCATTTTGCTTTCAACTAGGCTATTGACAGCTATAATGTGACTTTAAAATTAAGCATAAAATCCTTCTGAGACTTTTATTTATTCTAATTTGTATTCCTTGACATTATGTAAAAAAGGTCTGCAGGGGAGTGTTTTCTTTGGTGGGTTTTAAATTAAATTGATTTAAGCTGCAGTTCGTGCTTTCAGTTATCTCAACACCCTAATCTTTAGCTTCTGCCAGTTGTTAGCGAGGCATATAACAGGATTTTAAGCTTTAAGACTGGATGATTCCTGCTTGAAATAGCTCCTCCCACTCTACAACACTACTGAGGAAAGGATTTTTCACAGTTTATAACTGTTGTCATACAAATCAGTAAAAAAAAAAAAAAAAAGCAAATAAAATCTACGTGAAACTGCAAAACTAACACCGAAACAAAAAGCAACATAAAGCCCTTCAGATGAAAACAAGTTACAGCAGCCTTGTGTTTTAACCAAGGCAACACATTACTCCTCATTCCAAGCTGGTCAATAGTCTGTTAACTGTTGTTGAGTCCAAAGTTTGTCCAGCAATGTTTTTAAACCTAAAGTCTAATTCAGAAAAGGCTGTGTACAGTTTGATTTTAACAAAGGTTATAACAGTATACATATGTAAATTTCACATTTTGTTAAAATTGCTGTTGAGTGTTGTCATCATTTTATTATGAGATAAACTCCAATAATCTCCTGCAACATCAATCTTGGTGAAATTATTAACAAATTACAGGTGAATGCTTGGTGAACCTAATCTAATAAATCTAATAAAGTTCAAATCAGCAGTGCTCAATCTGGGGACAGAGTCCAACGTTGGATCATTAATATCAAAGCCAAGTCATGGGAGAGTGCAGCATTAAAACAGCGGTCAGAGGGAAACATTGTCCACCTGGGCCTTAATATAATAATCATACAACTGTTTTAACCACAAACAGCTCATTATGGCTTGTGTGTTTAATGTACTGCTGCTGGTTTGTAGACACAGCTTTTTAATTCACTCAGTGCACTTATTCCATTTGCAATGACAAGATGTTTGTAATGGTGAATTAATGCCATGCCCCATTTACAGTAAAACTCATTAACTGACTAGTCTGGCTCATCGATACGTGTCATGAAAGGCTGCACGACCATTTACAAGCTCCCTCCCAGAGACGCCGCCTTACCTCCCCACTTCCACCACATTATATGTCTAAAAAATAAACCTCGGGCCCCAAATATCCCTGATTACCATTTCTATTTGTCTTAGCCTGGCAGCTGATTGTTTATTTCCCCTTCATTATTTCTGCTCAATTCACAGAGAAACCATCACTCACTGTCCTAATGCCTCTGATGGCATGGCTGCCTGCTGAAGATTATTTACAGACTGACTTTCAAAGAAAGGGCGACTGTGCTCTGTCATAAATTCACTGGAACACATGTTTGTGTTGGTACCTTGCCACATGATTAACAACAGGAGCGAAGTTGGTGGGTCCATACAGCTGAACTGTCTTAAGGCTTTGATGGTACGCTTCAAGAATCCCCTCCATACCATTACAGTACGGGTTGTCAACGTTGCCATTCTGCGGCGAAAAAAACAAAACATGAATGGTACAAAAACCACAAAAATAGCAGAGTGGAACAATAGATAATAAATGTATTCAAAGTATCAAAATCTCAAACAGATTTTTGGGTCACCCGGGGCAACAGAGACAAACCATGAACACCAAAATTATCATCAACTATTTAGATGATGTAGAGAATCCATTCAAAATGTTGCTCATTTTCAAATCCAGCAGTAGCAGAACAGCACTGTCACATCCATCCATCCATCCATCCATCCATCCATCCATGCATCCATCCATCCATCCATCCATCCATCCATCCATCCATCCATCTTCTTCTGCTTTTCCAATTCAGGGTTGCAGGGGGACCTGGAGCCTAACTGTCATTCATTTAGATTATGTATTTTTCAGTCAGATGAATATGAGTCCATGTGCTAAATGTTCCAGTATGTTCACCAACTAGAAGCTCACTATGTTTATATTCTACATAGGTAGCATGATGGTCCAAAGCCTGAATGGAGAGCTTAGTGATAGCCTGTGTTAAAGCTCTGTAGAGCAGCAAAGTTGGATTTACAGGTCACTGGTTACAATCACAATGGCGTTTGATTCATTCTGAAATTAACCACACCACTAAACAACTATCTACCTTTCATATCCTCCCCGCTACAGGGATTTACTGACATAAAGGTAACACCACAGAAAATAACACAAAAATATTTATATGAATACAGACTATAAATAATTCAACAAAACATAAAATGCTCAAAAAACTATGCAAATCAGCGTTGCTTCTGCCTATACCGCCCACACTGTTACAATGCAGCATCCTGATGGGGAAACATCAAGGAGGAGCTGCCGCTGTTTTAATAAGCTGATGATGGTGAAACTGAAGAAGAAGAAAGCTTACTTAAGCTGTTTTCTTAATAACTAAGAATGTTGGAAGACACACAACATGAGGTATTTTGTATCAGCCACAAATTATCACAGTCTCACTACTGAAATCACTATCATTTTAGTCAAGCGGGTTACTTGAGTAGAAAAATGTACCCTATACTGTACATTAAGGTTCATGTGACAGAGCTGGCAGGTTAAGGTACATTTAATGTCCCATCTCACTGCAGTGCATACACAAAAAAACATGTTTAAGTTTGCAATGAAAACAACACAGCTTTAAATTGTGAATGGTAGTGGTTAAAATGTATTTTTCTGCACATGCAGAGCAGCCAGTCCCCCTGCACTCTCTCAGTCACCTTCTTCAAAGTTCCTCCAGAAAAGTAGATTTCACAGTATTTACTTAACACAGTAACAAATCAAATATTCATATATGTGTACCGATCTACATTTCTGTGCCAATCATATCCATAAACTTATACCGCTGAACCATATTCACTGCACGCACAGTTATGAGGCAAAATGTATTCCTTGGGGTTACATTTATTGCTTAAAACATACAATGCTATTAGTTAATACACAATTTTTCCCAACCACACACTAAAATATTTAGTAATGGCATTCAGATTTAGGGTCCAGTTATTCCATCTTTTCTCGATCAACTTTGAGTGAAGCAGAAAACACGACCTCCCCTGCACTGTGTCCCCTCATTATAAAGCTGCCACTGAGAAAGGCTCACAAATTCTCAATAGGATTTAAGCCATGCGATGAAGAAGAGGTTAGCTCATTCATTTTTCATAGTCATTTTTGAGTTATTTAACTGACTTAGATGCTCTGAGCATTGTCCTACATAAAATTCATGGCCTTCTTGAATGCTGCAGCCTTCTTCCTGTAGTGTTGTGTGGTATCTTCCAGTAGCTGGCAGAAGGTCTGGGAGTTGATTTTCAGTGTAAAAGGTCCAACTTGCTCATCCTTAATGAGCACAGTTCATACCCGAACCTTCACCGCTGTGCTGGCGCCAGACTTGAAGCGGTGTCTTATGTCTATTAGTGATCCAGCCATGTGCCCATCCATCTGGTCCATCAAGAGGCACTCTCATTTCTCCAGTCCTAAAACCTTTTTAAAAAATCTGTCTTCTTGTAGTTCCTGGCCTAATCTCAAAGATTAAATTTGTGAATCTTATTTAGAGGTGGTGATATTTACTGTGTGAGCAACTGGCACCTTATAAAGTACCTCAGGGCAATATGGTGACACTAAAGCATCGTGGGTTTCTGGCAGTTTCACGTTTTTGTTTTTTTTTAACAGTTAATCCTGCAACCTTGTTTGCGTAATATTTGTAACAGATTGATTGTTTCTCCTCAAGTTAGATTTTTCAAGAGTGTTTGGTCTGAAAATAAGAAGATGTAGAAATAGCAATGAGATCAGAATTCTCACTTGCCTAATAACTCACTTGCCTGTGCAGAGGAACGTCTGGTTTCAAATACATACTCGTCAATTAGTCGAAGCTAAGCAAGACTGTATACATCCCTGGGTCTCTGAACTGAGTAAACATTGAAAAATTTAATAATATTTAACAGTAGTGATGCAGAAGCTGTATGGGTTCTCAAGTAGCACAGATGCTTCTAAAATATGTGTGTGGAGTTGAGGGCTGAATGACATTTTGAACAATTTTAGCCTCCAGAGATGTGCTTGTCATGCTTTGCTTCAAAGGTTAGCATCCTTGCCTATTAAAGCATAGTTCTAACCAAAAAGACACAATATAAGAAATATTTCACCCAAGACTAAACTTTACTTTTAAACCCACTTACATGACTACGGCATGAAAAAACTGAGACCTCAATTATATGCTGAGATGAATCTTAATTCACAAGTTTTAATGGAAACATGGAGTGATGCAGACATTACCCTGTAGACACACTCCTCATTAGGCTGTACTATGCAGCAGCCAGAGCACATTACTGAGTAAAGCTAAATTGATTTAAGAAGCCGTCAGCCCTACAGAACCTAATTTGCACTATAAAAGGTAAATGGAATTCACTCTGAACTCTGCATGTCAGAGATGTAGCTGCTTTTATCTTGAAATGCGCACATCTATACTGCACATTAAACATGCTTACCCATATACGGACAGAAAACAAACACATAAATGAGCACTCCCAAAGATAACCTCCAATGGGAGGGCCAAAATCACCTTCCCACGGATTCAGATTAACTCAGCGAACGGTGCCGAAATACAGCATCGGTGTCTAAAATAATCCCGTAGTTTACTCACCAGTGGAAACTCATGGGAAACCCTCCAATCGGGGGGCAGCTTAGCACCGAATCCCAGGGCTGGGAACATCTTATCACTGTCATAGTCCTGGATGATCTCTCCAACTGCCTTCAGGGCCATGGCATAGGCATTCATCTGGTATGGGTTCATGTAGTGTAGTGAAGTGGACTGTGATGGATTTCCTTTTAAGAAGAGAAAAGTCAGAATCAGTGATGCAGACCATCAGACAGAGAGAGAACTGACAGCTGAGGCAGGAGAAACATGAGCAAACTAAAACTAAATTGAATATTTTGGGTTTGAGGAAATCACTGCCGTATTAGAAATAATAACACTAAAACTTGATGTGGATTTTTTTTTAATACAGTTTATGTGAATTTGAAGGCTTCCCTTCAATGCTGGGATAAATCATAATGGCAGACTTCGGCTCAGATCATTTTTTGAAGAGATTATAAGAGCCCCTCAAAAGGATCACAGAGAATTCATGTTTGCTGATTGAATAGTTGGATAATATCTCTAAACAGATCAATGATACCCTTAAATAACATTTTTTTCATATTTTTATTACAAGTCATCTCAGTTGGATCTAATGAGTGTGCATTAGAAACACTATAAATACCTGGGTTTACTTAAACTAAAAAAAGACACTTTAGCTTTGATGAGTTGGCATCTGAATATGACTGGCCATCTTCTATATTTTTACGCTTCCATGTCATAAACCATTATGCAGAGATAGATAAAAAATTAAAGGAAACACTTGGATTAAAGGACATTAATTAAAGACATAAAGTGTCAGTAAGGTGATTGGCTACCATGTGCTGCCAGAACAGCTTCAATGTGTATTAGTTCTCAAGGGATGGCACACTGTTCTTCCAAAAGATACTCCCTTGGTATTTTGATAGTGATGGTGGAGCAGATGGCGCTGTGAAACCCGTTGGTCTAAAATCTACTATAGGTATTTAGTTAAGCTGATATCTGATGAGTCTGAAGGCCATAAGATACACAGTCCAGTCCTAAAATTTCTTCACTATTAAATATATTCCACAGTCAGCTGTTAGTGGTATTATAACAAAGTGGAATCGATTGGGAACGACAGCAACTCAGCCATGAAGTGGCAGGCCACGTAAAATCACAGAGCAGGGTCAGCGGATGCTGAGGTGCGTAGTGCGCAGAGGTCGGCAACTAGAGCAGTGGAGACGTGTTCTCTTTTCTGTTTGGTAATTCAATGGATGTGTGCCAAGTGTAAAGTTTGGTGGAGGGGGGATTATGGTGTGGGGTTGTTTTACAAGAGTTGGGGTCGGTCCCTCAGTTCCAGTGAAAGCAACTCTTAATGCTTCACCATACCAAGATATTTTGGTTAATTTCATGCTCCCGACTTTGTGGGAACAGTTTGAGGATGGCCCCTTCCTGTTCCAACATAACTGCACACTAGTGCACAAAGCAAGGACCATAAAAACATGGATGAGCAAGTTTGATGTGGAAGAACTCGACTGGCCTGCACAGAGTCCTGACCTCAACCCGATAGAATACCTTTGGGATTAATTAGAGCAGAGACTGTGAGCCAGGCCTTCAAGTCAAGAAAGGTGGAAAGTCTTCCCAGAAGAGTTAAAGCTGTTATAGCTGCAAAGGGTGGGCCGACATCATATTAAACCCTGTGGATTAAGAATGGGACTCAAGTCCATATGCACGTGAAGGTATACGATCAAATACTTTTGGCAATACAGTATAGGGTATGTGAGGCACCACAGGAAAAGCCAGTCTGAGAATCCTGGCTATGCACACAAACAGTCAAGCAATGCAATCAGAAACAACCAGACTTTCCAATATTTCCAGTGTTTATCTTACCATCACTGTCTCCAAATACCTCTCAAAACTATATCTGGAAAATGTAGTTTATTGAACAGTTTCTGATGAAAAAACTAAATAAACACCACACAGTACTCAAATCCTCATCCAGGAAACCTCTCACCTATGAGGGGAAAACCCCCATTCAGCACCGCCACACACACCAGGGTGCAACTTGGCCAGTCAGACACTGAAATTTGCCCCCTTAGTGATGCTGGAAATTGTTGTCACCTTAGCCTGTGGCAATAATGCTGCGTGGACTGTGATTGATCATCAGTTTCTGGTAAACCTAGTGGAGTTTTTATCAGAATCTCCTATGACCATGCTACAAATGAGTATTTATCTATCTGCGCCATAACTAAATCACAATAATTCAGAGAACAGACACAGTTTGATATCTTCAAGTAAAAAGCATATATTAAATAAAGACAGATAAATGAAAGATACATCTGTAATTCTGCTATTATTTTTATTGGTTTTAGAGTTAAGAGAAGCCCCTCACAGCTCAGTCACACTAGAATAATAATAATACGGCAACCCCTTTGCTACTAGGAAAAATTGGTGGTTGCCCAGTGATTGCATAAAATTTTTTGCTGTTGCAGACCAATTGCTAGTAGTTGCAGCAACCAACTGGTCACCCATGCAGTGACCTCTGGGCAACAACTTTCAATTGCAAGGCGATTGCACAGATCGCCTTGTAGGAGGTAACATGTCTCCAAACAATTGCAGTCTGATTCAGACTGACTGCAGTTACTCTCAGGCAGACTGGCAAAGGTTTGCGAATAACTGCCATCTAATTAATAAACATGGACAGATTGCTAACAAGATCCAATCAGTCTGCACCACAACTCATCTGTGACGCATCTCTTTGCAACCGGGGACTCAACTGAGCTGGCTGCCAGCTGGTTGTATTCTGGTTATATTCCTATCGAAAAGCAATGTTGCCAAGCACTTATGTCATTTTGCAGTTAAATTGCCATCCTGCAGCAATTATGCCACTCTTTGTGAAGCAATTTCTGTTTCAAATCTATGAGGTTCTGTCTGGACTCTGACTGTAAGTAGTGAATGTGAATTTCTGTGTCTGTAGACAGCAACAGATTTGCAATTTTTGCTGATTTATCACAGTTAATCACCTTATTATCGCAAACATTTCATGTAATTACTAACTTGACCCCACTCAGTTGTAGACTGACTCTGTCTCATTGCCATTTTATCACCATCTTGACACACCAGTCACCTTGAAGAAGGCAACTGACTACAAGTAGTTGCAAACCTGGTCCCCGCCTTTGAAGCAACCATTACACAGGTTCACAAGTTCACATGTTCATAATAATTTTGGTCATGCTGCAGTCTCCTGCCACTGTTTTCTCTAGTGTGACTGTAGCACAAGTGCGCTTATAGAGAGAGCACAGACGTAGAGATTAATGCTATCGTTTAATCAATTACAGAGACTCTGTGCATTTCTACATTTGTACATGTCTGAGTAGACATACATAATGGCTTTCATATTTTTCAATTCTCAATAATACGAATGGTTTTGTTATTGTGAGCAGACTGCTGCATTTTATAGTGTCTGATATGTGAACACCTTGATAAAAAAAGGGGAGATAACAGGCAGAGAGAAAACTCCAGCCCCTCTTTGAATAATGGAAAATCCTGTAGTCATACATGAGATGACAAATGGAGGCAGAGCAGGGCGATGGTTGTTGAAACACTCACCATTTGATGCTGTGAAATCAATGGCCACTGTGAAGTGAATCTGAGTCCTGAAACAGATGAATAGGGAAAAGGATGCTATTAACAAAAGGGAGGCAGGGAAACTCAGTGCTGCAGTTTAATGAAGCTCTCCCTGGTTTCAGCATGAGAAGAGGTGCTACAAAACTAAACCACAAACAGTGTTGACAATACAAAACTGTCTAATTTCACAGCTGCTTCTTCACAGTAGACGCTAGTTATGCAATCAGTCTTTTATAGTTTAATTTATGAAACAAAGAGATACATACAGTACCAGAATGGGTAAGTGTGTCCAAATTTTTTGACTGGTACTGTATATAAATTAATTATGGCCAAACTGCATCCAGAGGACTGGTCTGATCTTTAAATTATTACATCACTTAAAGATTTAACAACAACTGCAAGACCACAAACACCTCCCACAAAAGGCTGTCATTTGCCCAGTGGTTTCCAGAAACACGCAATGACTCGCTGCAGCTGGCTTAATGGTTAATATCAGGAAAGATATGAGTATGAACAAAAGCATCAAAATAAAGTAACTCAGTTTCATTCACTACCTCCAGGCTGAAAAAGCAACCTACAGCCTAAAAAAAACGTCAAAAACTACTGGATATTTTTTATTCATGAGCCTATAATGATAGCCAAAACCTTGAAAAGAAACTAAACATGGCCTAACTAGTCTCTGCTGGATCTGTTTATTTCCCGAGAGAGAGAGAGTAAGGGAGTGAAGGGAAGGGGGGCTTAGATCAAAGTGCGTGCTCTTTCATTGTGATTAACACTGATTGCCTTTTCCTGGCTTCACCTCCATTCAGAAATTCCCACAAGCACAGTATCGTAGATAATGGCACCTTCCTCCTGGGGAGGCTCTGACCTCAGCTCATTAATCAGCATTGAGCTAGAGCATTCGGCTGACAAAGGGGAATTGTTACGATGGCATGCTGCCTTGATTTGAAAGTCTGATTTTTGTGGTTAGTTTGAATGTTTGGTTAGAAAAGCTCGATGGTGAGTTAGCGTTAAGACTACAGGACAGTAGAGACTAATACATGGGAAGTGTCATTCAAATCGCCTGTTAGACTGTTTTTGCACAAGCGCATCCTTAAACATAATTGCCAAACTCTGACCTAAATTAAACATCTACTGTATAGTGCATGTTTTTAACCTGACTGTCTGCAGCATGCAACATTGCCTTGTGTCATATTTGTAAATTAATAGTTCAATCCTGTGCTCTCTAATGCCTCCCAAAATTATACTGCGTAAGGACTAAGGAGGCAACTATCTAAAGTATCTACAACCTTTGGTTAGTACTGCATGCTTGTGTTGCTGAGAAAAAGAAATCAATATGTATTCACGTTGACTGATGCTGCAATATTGCCAGTTCTGGCAAACAACCAGTGGCTGATCTGGAGATGTTATTTTTATCCTTGCAATCCCCAAGTCCTTGGCAGCTGGTAATTTTTCAGTCATTTTTCATTTTTACACTCCTCTTTGAGCAATGTATTACTCAGTGGACAAATTAATGACCATCACCATTTCCTATATTTCACCAGGCGATTTTAAATCTGACATCAGCCTTTAAATGGCCTCATACAATCTAATTCAACACAAATCTTTCAGCACAGGTACTCCAGCAATTCCCTCTTGGCTCCAGTTTGTCCTTTCACTCCACCACTCAGTGTCTCCTCTTCTTTCAGTTTTGTTCCAAGCTAAAATGACAACTCCCCAAACAGTTTGTGGATCACCTTGAATTACTGCAACAGTTTAAAATAGGCACAAATGTATCAGTGTCATATTGACTTTACCCTTCCAATTAGACAAACACCATATGGCAGGGGCCCGTAATGTGAAATGCCTGCAGACTTCACAATCTGGGTGGGGTGGGTTATTGTGTATGTAATGCAAAACAGGGAACAAAGAATGTACCTACAGTTCATCTACAGTTTCATCAGTATGTTCTGGAAACTGGAGAACACAAACTGCAGGGAACAGTCTGGCACAACATAGACGTTAAAGATACTCAACAATCCACTGCCACATTAGTACACCTACAATACTGTGCGAAAGTCTTGAGCCACACTTCAAGCATTTTTGAAAGAATTGTAGAACTGTGTAGAACTGTAATAGGATGTCAGGAAGTCTGGGTGTAAAATTTCTTCCTCCTAGATCTTCCACAATCAAGTGTAAGTGTTATTAATGCAAAGTGGAAGCATTTAGGAACCACTCAACTCAGCCACAAAGTTAGAGCATGTGCTGAGGTGCAGAGTGCATAAAAAACATTTTACTGACTCAATAACTGCAGAGCTCCAAATCTCCTCTGGCATTAACATCAGCACAAAAACTGTGCGCCAGGAGCTTCATGGTGTAGGTTTCCAAAGCCAAACAGCTTCTGTAGGCACACTATGTAGGTAGTCCAGTACTTTTGTCCATATAGTGTACATGTAGTGATTGTGTGGGACAAGAATGTAAAATAGTGGGATTATCACATGATAGCTGTACACTGTGAGAGCAATGGGCAGAGAAACTTTCAAAAGAATAACAAGCTAAAATACAAAAGTGGGTGAATGTGAGATGGAAAAAAAGCAAAAGGGGACATGCCTCCATTCTCATAAGTTTTACCTACACTATACATACACATACATGCACATAGACAGCATGTGGCAGTAGAAGAGACCATCAAATAAAGTACAACAAAAGTTGTACTTTAAAAGAGATCGAAACTACTGAAAGCTGTCATTACAGTATCTAGTTGTGCTGATTCCCTGGACTAAATATAATATCGCTGTCATACGTAATTAAAACAATTCAAAGTGAACTGTTCTGCCTCTGGTGACTGTAAACTCACAAAGCCTAGCAGACCAGGCCACAACATCTGATGCTATCATGTTAAAAAAAAATTCACAGCCCTACAGGCATGTATATACCTAACACAAAGTACTTTGATTTAGTTCACACTTGCAGAAGACTGACTGTCACAGCTGAGAAATACCTCTCTTTCAAAAGTCAGCAAATATCAAAGGCCGGTAAAAGAAGAAGATGAAAAGAAATTGTATGTTTCTGTCAAAGTGCAATTTTGCAGTCTGACCACAAACCTAACCTAAATCCAATAAAAAAAAACCACTATCACTTTCTCAGGATATTTTGGGATGAAACTATTAAACCTTAATAGGATCTCAGCACAATAGAGGCTCCCCCACCAGCCTTTATATGACCAATCTCACTGGAGATTTAATTTTAAAAAGAAACATTTTAATATGTGATGAAAAGAATATAAATCTTTCATTAGCCTCTCAGAGCAGCATGTGGCTTTTGGACTTTAATTACCTCTATTTGACTATATCTCTGCCACAATTGGAGGTTAATGAAAATTAATGAAAAACCAATTCACTGTGAAACCAGTCAGGGTGCAATGGTGGATCTTGAAAAGAAATTGCTTTTTCTCCCCTCTGCTTCAGACATCATCCAAAATGCATCGTGTTAGTTATCACCTGTTAGAAAAGCAGCAGCAAAGCAAACACACATGAAAGGAGAGAAATCAATAGCAGCGATCTAAAATATCAAATTTGAAATCAGATCTGTTCTATACAGGCTGCTGCTCGGGCTCCTACTCACATTTCTCATCATCTGTCTGAATGACAGTGTTGGCACGCATTCAAGTAGAATCTTTTGAATCAGTTGAAGAAAACTAATCTCTTTCACTAAGGAAGTACAGATGCCAAATCAAAACTAAACGATCCACAGGACAAACACAGACTGTTCTGCTCCTGAACCCGTGAATTGCATCTTTTGTTCTTGCATGAGGATGCATAAAGCACAAACAAAACCCAAAATAAATCACCAAATATGTTGTCTATTTGAAGAAACTTGCATAACACACTAAATTTCCATTTCCAGCTCAATCTTATTCCACTTTTACATATTTGTATTTATAAGTAACATTACATTACAATAAATTCACAGTAAAAATATTTTTGTACTGAATATGTGTAGGAAATGTGAACTGTTTCTGACTGAGTGTTCACACAGCTATGTTCACACAGCTATGTAATAAAATAAAACTGAATAATAATATAATATAACCAACAGTATCCATCGTAGCTTTGACCTTCCATTAGCAGTCAAACATGCAAACTGTGTACTGTCACTAATGGAGGTTTGCCAGTGCTCTAAAATATTTTGAGATCCAAATTTTACAAAATTGAGCAACTAAAGATGATTTAACTTAGTTGGTGATATATTTGTTGGCGACCTCGGTGGATGAGGTCACAAGATTGGAGCAGGAGTCCTTCTACATCAAGGCAATAGCCTAGGCCAACCAGGGAGCCTGGACGCGATAGGGCATGACAATCAACAGGTGCATCACCTGGGCAGACATCTGGGGGACACCACAATTCAGGATCAGCTGCCTGCTAAGGGCAACCTATGACATCCTCTCATGCCCCCGAAATCCAGTGAGATGAGACCAGCTGTCAAGGCAAGCCTCCAGCACATTCACATTCTGACCCAAGGCTGCTTCAGGTGGCTAGCTGAGGTCCTGGAGAAGTGCAGGGTGGCAGCAAACCATGCACCAGCATCCACGCTGCCTGCACTGATAGACTTCTTTAGGTCTGGAAGCACACACTGTCTTCCCACAGGGGAAAGAAATCCCACCCTCACTCCTGAAAAAGGGGGTGAAACATCAGTGAACAGCGGCGCCAGCTGACGACCCTGCAGCTGACCTAATAGCACTAGCAGAGGTGCAACAGGCCTAAAACACCAAGGCAGGAAGCAGCAGTTACCTGTATAATGATCTGGACTTGAAGATCAATAAAGAATAATTTTTAACTAAAAAAGATTGACAAGTCTTTGTAGTTGCAGTAGAGCTCCAAATAGGCAGCCAATCCCAAAGTCTCTTCAGTCAAACTCTATGAACTGATGTGTCATTTTCCAAGGATACAGTTAATCTATCCCACGACAGATAAGCAGCATGCTCATGGTTTCATTCCTGTTCTGTCAGAACTAGTAGGCTTATTCCTGTTTATTTTCTTCATCAGTCTGTTATGCAATCTGCTTCAAGTCAGCATTCTGTTAAAATACATTCTTCTCTGCACCTTTTCTTATTTAATAAATTGAGTTATTTGTGATTGGGGAGATTTGACAGTCATCTGGAAACGTAAACTTGTTTTTGGTGGGGCATTTGGACACGCAAACCTCTATGATAAAGTCTCTTCAGATAAAGGTTTTCCACAACTATTATGGTTGTGTTTGAAAGGAGCACAGCATAGCAGTGTGCTTACAACAGATGCCAGGGGTAACTGTCATGAGCCAGGATTCTGTATGTTGCATGATTGACAACAGGACCAGAGAAGTTTGCAGCAACTGCAAAGATCAGACATCAAAGTCTGTGTGTTAAAAACAGGAAATCTGCAAAGGAGAACCTTAAAATATATTGTAGAGCTGTAAAGAAATTAGCCAGGGGAGCATCAGTTCTTTTTCTCACCAAGATCGAAGCATCAAGATCAATGGATTGTTATCAGGGAAATTGCTGACATCTTCAAATTCTTATTTGTAACAGGTCAGACAATTCGTGCTGCCAACCACGGCATGCAGGGCGCTTGACTTCCGAGAAGAAGCAGCACAGTATTAAAGTCTGAAAGGATCTCCAAAAAACAAGCAAGGGATGACCCAACCTTCATGATTATCAGTGTGATAAGAGCAGGATGTAATGCTACTGAACAGAGACCAAACAGCAGCCTTCTGCCACTTTGTAACTCTGTGTTTTGAAAAGTCCTATACAAAAAATGTTTATTTTTTTATTATTATTATTGTTTTGTTTTGTTTTTTAAGACCATGCTCCTCATTTTCAATGCTATTCGGGGGGTTGTGCATTGTAAATCTGTCCCCAGGGTCAGACTGTTAACACCATGTTTTACTCTAATGCTCACCACTTCTCACCAGATATTCTTCCTCTTTCCCAGAATGAAACTAAAGTGAAAGGGCTGGCATTTTGACACAGTGATGTGATCCAGTATCACCTCCGGTATCCATCACAGATGTTGCCTGATACACTGACAGGACTTCCAAAGAGTGTTCCAAATATGGCAGCGCTGCTGAGCAGTGTATCGCTGCACAAGGAGGCAATTTTAAAGGGTACAGCAGCCAAATTTAGATCAGATACAGTTTTTGATTGCACTTTGCATTTGAACACAGCACAGCAAAGGAAAATAGCTTTTCAATCATTCATTCAGCAACAATATTAATAGATGCACTGTAATACTATTCTCTGGCATCAAAAGCTAGTATTTCTTCCTTTAGCAGAAGTAACTTCTTGTAGGAGGTTTTCATAGTTCTTCCCCATTATCCATGTAAAATTCTTTCAATAGCGAGATGTTTGTGGGACTTTTTGCAAAAAACCTCAGTTTTGAATCCCTTATTTCAAATGTGACCATTTTACTTCTTGATCAAGTCTTTCACTAACCCTCAGTTTTTACTTACAGTGTCTTCAGGATCCAGTTCATTTTCAGCTTTCAAACACATGGCCTCACAGTAACTTGGAGCTTTCTTTGCTATGATGCTGAACCAGTGTTGTTTTCGTTAACGATGACGATAACGAAATGATTTCGTTGACGACCCTTTTTTTCATGACGATAACGAGACGATGACGAGATACACATTGCTCTTTGGTGACTAAAACATGACGAGACGTCTGTGAGTTTTCGTTGACGAGACGAGACTAGACGAGAAGGTTAATGGATGTTCCGTCAGTCATCCAGGAAAAATGAAAAATTTCAAACTGATGCAAATTTGCAAAATTTT
>JAVDPK010000613.1:263275-303017 GCA_034780415.1 Cichlasoma orientale
CTGAATTGAATTGAATTGAATTGAATTGAATTGAATTGAATTGAATTGAATTGAATTGAATTGAATTGAATTGAATTAAACTGAAAGCTTCATCTGGCTGATAAAATAAGTGTATTTTTACAAGAAATTTAAATCTAGTAAGGCCATACAGAACGGCAGTATAGGATGGCGACAGTTTGACGGCTCTAATGAGCACATTATTTCTTTTTTTCACCTCCTTAAGTGAATAAAAACAAGTTATAAATACAGGCTCCCAAGTTTTCAGAGCACTGTGAAATCAAACTGCTTAGAAGCAGAGCTCTTCTGATTCCCGTTTGTGAGCACCACATTGAGACTTTAAAACTGCGGTTGTTTACCGCTGATTCACGCTCCAGCAGATGATCAAGACATATCGCAGCCCAAGAGATGCTCCCTGCATGTCTGTGTTTCCATACATCACCTCTTCAGTAAGCTGCCAATCCAATGGCTTGCTCGAACAAAAATAGAGACAGCACTGCTCCACAGTTTGTCCTAAATGTTATTTGGCTGTATTTTTTGAAGCAGAACAAAATGAGATTTTTTTTTATATATCTAATCTCACCAACTCTCAGCATCCACTGAAGCTGTGAGAAGAAGGCAGAACCCATTCCACCCAACACAGAGCAATACACTATATCTGTTTTCCAATCATACAACAGCATTCCAACTGCTACAACTACAACTGTCATCTTTCTGGATAAAAAAGGAAATTACATGAGAGTCCTGCTGTGACCGTAGCTGGAGACCAGTCATTAGAAGGTCAGACTTGCTGTGACAGACTTGTTCATTGAACTGTGACAGCTGATCTGAATATCAGTACTGCTGGATACATACTGCTAAGTGAGTGGCAGCCTTTGACTATAACAGCAAAAGTTGCTTTATTTATAAGGTCAATCTCAAGCACAAACCTGAGTAAACTTTCAGAAATGGATTATGGCAGGGGACCTATTGAGAGATAGCCTGTTGGTTCCTCCCTCACCTGCCTGCACAGGAGGTTTCTGTGATGTTTTTAGAACATATGTGTTTCCATACATCTCGATCAATTTGTCAGGACTATAACACCTCAAATAAAAATCTCTAAAAATGCAACTGCAGCCCTGTATATATCAATTTTGACATTTACAGCACTGTGCAAAAGTCTTAAACCACTCATCATTACTTCCACCAGGAAGGTTATGTTTTTGGTAGCATTTGCGTGTGTGCATGTATGTGTCATTCTATGTGTACGCATGATAGCTCAGAAAGTTTTGAATGAATTCTGATAGCACTTTGTGGGGGCGTAAACTGGGGCCATGTTAACAATCCATTCAAATTTGGCTTACATCCACCAAGGTCATCAAGGTTAACTTGATTTATTGGTCGAAAATTGACAAAACAAAAAAAAGCTTTATAAAAGAAACTATGCAAAAAGATATGAACATACAGTATAAAAAGTAAAAACTGAGTTTGTACAATTCCAACGAGATTGAAAGTCAATATTTGGCTCAATATTCTTCAAAAACAAACTTTCTGATGCAGCTTTCTTCTAATTCCTTTAACCCTCTGGAGTCCTGGGTATATTTAGCAATTTTTGACTACTTTTGTTTTTACCTTTATAGTTTACCTTAGAAACTGTTACCTTGCCTTGTTTGGTATCATTCTTTTCAGCACTACCTCATGTGTGTGACTGTATAGTTATTCTTTCGTTTTCGCCGTTTTTGCACAAAACACGCATCGAAGTGAGGACAATATACAAGACAAAGCATGGCGTAAATTATTGTGCATAACTCTGGTTTTTCTTGGCCTATCAATGTAATTTAAAAACTGGTACGTAGTTTGAAGCCTGCATTTTCGATACATGTTGAAATGGAAACTCAGCGCAGCAGCGTCCCGATGCTACGTCATCTCAAATCGGGATGTCCCCTGGACGCGCCGGTGCGTCCAGGGACTCCGTAGTCTTGAGCAATAGTTCTCCAGGCTTCTTGAAGGACATTCAAAGTTATTCTTTGGATGTTTGCTGCCTTTAAATAATCTCACACTGCTTCAGTAATATTGAGGTCCAGGCTCTGGGGAGGCCAATCCATGATTAATAGTGTTCCAGTGTGTGTTTTTCTATCCAGATATGCTTTTACTGCATTGGCAGTGTGTTTGTGATCACTGTCATGCTGGAAAATGAAGCTGCTGCCAATCAGACTCTTTCCAGATGGTACTGCATGGTTGCTCAAAATCTGACCGCATATTTCTGTGTTTAAAATTTGATCAATTTTGACAAGATCTCCAACACCACTGTGTTTTACTGATGGCTGTAGACACTCACTGTTGTACCTCTCTTCTCACCTTCTCAACAACAATCTTCTCAACAAAACTTTCAGATTTGGATTCATATCTCCATAAGACGTGATGCCACTGATTTTCAGTCCAGTTCTTGTCTAATTTGACATACCTCAGCCTTTTCTCCCTGTTTCCCTTCCTTTAAAATGGCTTCTTGACAGCCACCCTTCCAGACCATTTCTGGTGAGCCTGTGGTGAACAGTAGATGGATCAACTGAAGGACCAGATGCATCTCTCAGGTCCTGTGTCAGGTATTTGTTGGATTTTTTTCCCTCTTGTTTTCCCCTTGACTTTCAGATTCTGTTCATCTGCTCTAGTTTTTTGGGGCCTGTCACGTATTTCTTTCTAGTTTCCTCATTTTTTTAAGGACGCACTGCACACCATGCTGAGATGACAAGTTTTTGGCTAGTAGCTCTTTGCAAATCATTTTGTTTGTGCAAAAGAATACTATTATATTCCTGGAAAACTGTTATCTTTGGCATTTTCTGTAGACTAAAACACAGAAATAGAACAAATATGTTTTTGTGACAAGCCTAAAGTCAGTGCCTAAAGATACAATGGGTTCTTTGCTAAGTTGTCTGTTATGTATAGATAACTCTTGAGTTAGGCACCTTCATAGGTCAGTGTTAAGTGGCTTACCAAACAAAAAAACCCTCCTTTCTCTTCCTCTGAAAATGTTCAGGTACAACAATAGTTTAAAAAAAATGAGTTAAAAAGCAGCCAATGAGTCCTTGGAAGTAAAATATATAGAAATTACTTTTGCACAGTACTGCACCTCAATACAAATCAACTGCCCAAAGCACTGCTACATCTGCTTTAATGAGGCAAAAGATAAAACTGAACTCTCACACAGCAGGTCTGCTTAGTTCTCAGGCTTTATCTTGAAGGCCCACGGAGACCAGTCTCAGGCTGAATTAACTGTCCTTGAATTATTGATGCTTTACTCCAAGTCACCACTGTGCAGTTTGATGGTGCCTTAAAAAGCCAGTAACACTCTCACCGATGACGCCAGTAAACCCAGCACACTCCACAGGTCAAATTAGCTCCCTGAGGTCACAATAATGTCGGAATCTCCCATTAAACCAGGAAATGAGATCGAGCGATTGGTAAAATATCAGCTCCCGGCACGTTAAGATGCACCACCTTGCTCTAATCTCTGCTGCAGAGAAGAGCGAAGGTACCAAAAGGGCAATGGTCTTTTAAATCAGGTATGCATTATTGAGTGTGCAATTTCCCTGACAATGACTAGTTAACGTGAAGAGCGAGCAAGCAAGCACTGAATGGATAAATACAGTTCCTACCAATTATCGGCGGAACATGACTTTCTTTTTATTTCTCTAAAATTTTCTGTTCTGTACTGCGGTGTGACTGCAGGTGATACGAAGTGCCCTGCATCAAGAGGCTTCATTCTCTCAGCACTCATTCACTGATGGTTTCTCAGTGGGAAGATGCTTTGATGATGAAATTATGTGAAATGTTTGGCTGTGGTCCTTATTTCTGTAATATCTGCAGTGAACACAGTCAACAATCTGTCAGCTGTGGGGAACCAACAGGCTTTAATCAAGGTGGTCGCGTAAGCGCAGGTTACATTTGTAACATCTGAATTTTTTAAACTAGTCCAGTAAAACATAATGAAGGTATTGTGTGATGTTTCACAGCCTGGCAATCCCCAGCTTAGCACAGCAGCAATTTGAGACCTTCACTGTTTCAAGTCACACCATCATGAATATGCACATCAGTGCACAGTATAACGCTGAATATGTTTTCCAGCACATGCAGGGCTGTGTTTTACAGTAATTCCTGGAAGTGAGGTGCTCCAAGATACACCGTCACAACTGGAAAAGCCAAAGTGTTAAATCGTGTGTAGTTGCATAACCAGATCAGTTTTCATATTTCTAGCAAACAAACTGACAATCAGGGAAATATAAGCTGACTGGGTTTCATTACACAGTTAAGAGGAGAATGCTTTTAAAGAAGAAGTAATGGCATTTAAATGCTGAGTTAAATAAAGTTTTGAGGTGGAGAACATGTTCAGAGAAGGCTGACCACCTTAATATAAAAAGGCTGATGAATACAGTATGATTAAGTTCTCCTGCATCATAGCAATGCAGGTGAGTAGTGACTGCACTAACTACATGCTAAGCATCTATGATGATCCTTTACACCATTCATAGTCCTACATAATTCTTCCAGTCACTTACAGGCTTCCCTTGGTACTCAGCACACACAGTGCCATAAGGGCCTGACCAACCCAATTTTAGTCCATGATGTGCACCGATGTTGCCTGCAAGCCTCAGCAGGACTAATTTTTAAAGTCAGATTAGCATCAGGTCTGCTGTTCCTCCTTTTCAGCAGAATCCCCCAGGATCAAACAAAACTTCATAAGGAAAACAAACAAATAGAGACAGAACTGAAACGGGGCCTTGTAGCGCAGCAGCTATCTTTACCCAGAAAGAGGTGGAGGGAAGAAGTGCTGTCATGCTCTTAGCTCTGAAACGGAGGGTTAGCTACAGCTGCCTTGACAGATCCTCTGTTTGATCAACTGAATGGAAAGAGATCAAGCAGCATATTTCAGCATCACTACAATTACTTGGCCACAGTTTTTGATATCGCTGTTCTGCAGAATACCGATGAGAGTACTGGGTGTCTCTATTTGCCAGGGGAGAGTGCATTCGAACCATTTATTCCCCCAAAATGCAAGCATCAAAGATTATTGGGCATGACATATTATAATATGGATATTCAGGCTCAATGTATGGCCCCTATAATTTCCCATCTAGAGGCAGTTGCTGTCATGAAATAGTGATTCACAATCCATGTATTCTCCATTACCTATCAGTGCGGAGGTCGGGTGGATGGAGGTTGGTGAGATTAAAGTCCGAAGAGGGAGAAGGAAGCAATTGTTGATGCCGTTCACATTAGGTCATTAGGATGAGGGATGGTCTTGATATTTAACGACAGTGCAACGTGTCACGCATACGAGAGTGAGAGGGTTATCTGCTCAACAGCATGAGTGAGAGTCCAAGAAGAAGAAGGTGATTTTTTTTTTTTCCCCACACTGCAGTTGTTGCAGGGTGGGTCTACATATATATTCTTTTCCTATGACGCATAATGGCTGCACTGTTATTATGCAAAGAAGTGTTATTTTGCAATTTCACACCTAAGTGGAGATTAATCATTTAAAACATATTATTTAGAAAGGTGGAGCGCAAGCACAGCCAGATGAGAAAAAGAATCAGTTTAACTACATTTCACTGCGACTGTCCAGGTCAGTGAATTTAGTAAATCTGATCTGTCTGGATGACAAGGGGATCGAGATAAATTAACAAATCTAACAAGTTTGAGTTGAGTCAAAGGCCAGCAGAGATGGATGGAAGCCACATAATCTGGCTTTGTGCCACTGTAACCATTTGGGGCAGTGGGCATATCATGGTTGAACAGAATTAGACAAGGTTTGCCAAATCTCTTTGTGGTTTTAAATTGGATTATACCACTAATCCCTCTGATCTTCATATACCGATAAGAACCCATAATCCTTCACCTCACTAAGATTTTTTATTTTTTTTAAAGAGGATGAAAAGTGCAACGGCTAATTCAAAAGGACACCAGAATACCTGCTGTATTTCTCAGAAAGAGCTGCTTCCTACAGGTATTGCAGGAGGAGATGCTGTTTGTGTTTAAGGCAGGTAGCCACAGGCAACCTGTGCTAAGCTCTTTGAAGCTCTGTTAGAATGAGCACAAAGCAAGTAAACAGGGCAGAAACTGTGGCACAGAAAAATGTCTAATAGTTATTATTAAACCATCACAAGGAAAGAATGTTTTCACTTTTTTTCCCCGTGGAAACAAGGTGCATGGTGTAAGACAACATTATCGCAAACATATCATCCTTCCTTCCGTCACTACTGCCGTCACACTGGGTACCACTGTAAAGACCACCAGCACAACCTCCCTTAATGAAACTAATCCTGTTATTTGCATACTCTCTAATTATAAACATTAAACAAGAAATTTGATCAAATTATGACTGGATTTTATTTTATGAGTGTGGTGATGTAATGAGATTGGTGTTGACGTTTTGATTGCATAAATAAGAGCGCAGGATTTAATTACTATAACAATCTTTGTTTTATTGAGATTCTGAATAAATGAGGCTCTCATCAACCACCTGCAATCTTAAAATCGCTTGTTTTGACAGCAAAAGAGAAGCAGAAGCTGTCAGTCAGAAGGAAACTTTCCAACTCGGTATAAAGGCAAAACCTGCTCATGACAGCGAGCTCACTCTAATCCTTCTTTTCTGCCAGTAACAGAAACTCTTCAAGAGAACATAATGAGCCAGTTTCATCCTCCCGGCAAGCAAAGAACATCTCTATATGAAAAAAATGCCCAATTTCCATTATTTTTACACTTATAATGTGCTTTATTGTACTTTTAAACTGCTAATTAATCATGCTAAAAAAAAAAAAGAAATTACGCTCACTCTCAATTTCGATTTTTTACATATCAGGACATAATTTAAAAAATGTGGTCCTTAGCAGGTCTTAAAATTAGATAAATGCAACCTGAGACAAACAACAACGCATGACAGATTCATTGTTTATTTAATAAAAAATTATACCAACATGCAGAAGCAGTGTGTGAAAGATTAAGTACAGCCCATGGTTTAATAGCGTCTAGAATCATTTTTAGCAGAAATAATTTTAAGCAACTTAAAGTTATCATTTTCTGTTTGAGTTTTGGCTCACTCTTCTTTACAACGTTGCTTGAGTTCATTGAGGTTTGCGGGCATTCATTTATGCTCAGCTCTCTTGAGGTCCTGCAACAGAATTTCAGTCAGGTCGAGGTCTGGACTTTGACTGGGCTATTGCAACACCTTGACTCTTTTCTTTTTCAGCCATTCTGTTGTAGATTTGCTGCTATGCCTGGGAGCATTAACCTGTTGCATGACCCAATTTGGGCCAAACTTTAGCTGTCAGACAGAAGGCCTCACATTTGACTCTAGAATACTTTGGTATAAAGTGGAGTTCATGGTCAACTCAGTGACTGCAAGGTGCCCGGGTCCTGTGGCTGCAAAACAAACCCAAATCATCACCCCTCCACCATTTTGCTGACAGTTGGTATGAGGTGTTTGTGCTGATATGCCATGTTTGGTTTTCATCAAACATGGCTCTGTGCATTATGGCCAGACATCTCCACAGCATGCCTTTGGTCTCATCTGTCCAAAGGACATTGTTCCAGAAGTCTTGGGGTTTGTTCAGATGCTACTTTGTAAACCTAAGAATATGCTGTCATGTTAATTTTAGAAAGAAGAGGCTTTCTGCTGGCAACCCTTTCTAAACAAGCCATATTTGTGCAGTCTTTTCCTAATTATATGTCATGAACTTTAACATTTAACATGCTAACTGAGGCCTGCAGAGTCTCAGATGTAGCTCTTGGGTTTTTTTTCCAGTTTCTTTGAGCATTGCACAAACTGACCTTGGGGTGAATTTGCTGAGACGCCCACTCCTGGGAAGATTGGCAATTTGATTTGAATATTTTCAACTTGTGAATAATCTTTCTCACCGTAAAATGATGGACTTCAGATTCTTTGTAGATGGCCTTATAACCCTTCCGAGGCTGATGGACAGCAACAGTTGCTTCTCTAATATATTTAATGATGTCTTTCCCAGTTTGCATTGAGTTAACACACAAACAACAAACAGCCAAAACCTCTGCGTTTATAGAGGTGTGCACACTTGCTGATTAGAAGCAACTGCTTCTGCATTTGGGCTTAATTTTTGTTACATAAATAATGACACTGTATAATATGCAGATTATTTTTATTATGCCCTGATACATAAAACTTTAGAATTAAGGGCATACTTTCTATTTACAATGACTGTAGGTGATATCAACTCATAGTTCATTCTCCCCGCTGTTTCCCTGCAGTGTTGCTGTTGGGCCACCTTTCACCCACTCACCTGGCACCAGGCACATGTAATGAAATTCATATCATGTTGCATTGAATTGCCCTGACCTCCTCTGATTGCAATCTGGGCACGGACAGATTGTTTTCAGCCTCTGAAAAGATAGATAAGCAACACAGAGTGCCTTTTGGTTTGTTCTCTCACCTTTCCAGCAGACACAGCTTGTGGTCATAACAGAAATTAACACTGTCTGCTCTGACTGCAAAACAAATCAGCTAAACTTATCTGAAGAGTAAAAACCTCCACTGCCCTTGCCTGCTCTTGCACTTGAGGCCTCTATTAGTAGCGTTAAGACAAAAATCTATTGCCTTATTATCTACAGCGCTTTAAGAGACAGTACTTATAACAACCAAAGTACATATATAAATGAACCATTTCTTTTCATGGAGGCACAAATTAGAAACCTTATGAAGTCCTTGAAGAGTCATAAACAGAGCAATGTAGCTGACAATTTATCTGAATGAGTGGGAAGCCAAGGCAAACAAACAGTTTTTTGTAAGAGCTGCGCTGCAGGAGAGGGGAGGCTTTTTGCTTCTTATGGAACCAAAATGGTACCTAATAAATCCCCGTTTCACTGGACAAAAAGGGTTCTTGTACACTCAGCACAGTTGGGGTTTTTATACATCTAAGCAGGAATACACATTATTAGAGAGGGACCCTTGTTAGTGCTCAGCCTTAGAGTCCAAATTGGCATTTAGCAAGGCAGCAGAATGGTCTAATTGTGTGCGATGTCCCGAGGCAAAGAATGCTGATTAGTATAAGCCGTCTAGAACAGTTCACCTCCCAATTAAGTAAAACAGACAAACATGGGAGCTAAAAGCTAAAGGAACATTGTACCTGCTTCCATCTACCATCTACAGTATCAAGAATAATTGGATTAGGGATTTTCGGTTTCACTAACAAATGAACTTCTCTCACTCCCACTCATTATTTAAATCTGCAGTTTTATTTCATCTCAGAGGAAGCGCCGCCGTCAGCCATCTACATTAACCAACAACTATGAAAGAACTGTGAGTCTCTGAAGTCAAAATGAGACAAGTGATGCCCTTTGCTTCAGTGCTCCCTGAGTAAATTTATGATAAGTTATAGCACTCTGCGAGTTTACACAGTAGTTTGAAATAATATTGCGGGCATGAAGGTATTATGTATTTGATCTTTAAGTATACATTTCAACTGTTAACTTTGAATACAATGTGATGTTGCATTACACAATTAGCTTAGGTAAAAAGATCTCTCGTAGAAACTGCTGCATCTATGGCTCTAACTGACACACCGCCAAATCCATTCCTCGAGCAAAGATTGTACTGTCATAATGAAACTTATGCCTAAGTTCAATAAGGAAGATCTGTATTCACTCTTCTGTCTGCTTTCCTGGCTATCACTTCTGCTTTTCCATGCTGCCCTAATTCCTATCATTGCTGGGATTCCATTCTGCTTCAATGGGCAATCAGAGTCTAACAACCTAATAGATTAATTGAATTCTGTATATCAATAAATAATCAACTTTTTCTAATGATCTCTCCTTATCGAAATGACATTATGAGGCAGAGACAACCTGAATAGAAAACTATATGTCAGAACCAATCATCTGATCTAAAACAGATGAACCAAGCTGAGGTTCACAGACATATCTAGTGGCCATTGGCAGGGCTGGAGCCATTTCAAGTGCTCCCATGAAAGTCACCTCATATTTTCTATCGAAAAGCAAATGCACTACATGGACAAATGCACTGGGCCACCTGCGCATTACACCTACAGGAGCTGCTCAGCCATGGAAACCCATGCCATGAAGCTCCTGGCACACAGTTTGTGTGCTGATGTTCATGCCAGAGGAGATCTGTAACTCTGCAATCACTGAAAAAGCAGATCATGGCAGACTTTCAGGCACTATGAGCCACAGGACTCAACGACTCCCGCTCTGTAACTTTTTGTGGTCTCCCACTTCATTGGCGGAGTTGCCGTGGTTCCTAAACACTTCCACTTTGCGATAATACCACTTGCAGTGGATTGAGGAATATCAAGGAGAGAAGGCATTTTATGAACTGAGTTGTTGCAACAGTGGCAACAATAATGAACTTATTTTCTAGTGTCCCCAGTCTTTTCCGATCTATTGTCTCCTCCTGTTTTGTCTGTGTGTTTGTTCTCTCATCTTCCCTGGTTCTGCTTCATGTTTTATTTTAGTATCTACATTTCCTAGTGCATCATTTTGACTTTGTCTTTTTGTTTTCCCTCTAATTCCCTGAGTGTTTTTAACTGTCTTGTCTTCCTCTGCGTTTGTAACTGTCTGCCCCACATTAATAATCTTCACCTGTGCCTTGTTCTACAGTCTCTGTGTACATATAGTCTTGCCTCAGTCTGCAATCTCAGTATATATAGTCCTTTCTCTTTGTTCTTTGTCAGATTGCCTATTTGCACTCCATTTGTTCTCCAAGTGTTTCCTGTGCTTCTGTTTTACATTGCTATTTCATTTTATCTTTTTAGAGATGGAATTTTTTTGATCAGCCATTAAAGGCTTGTTTGATTAGCTTTGCCTGCCTCAGTGTTCTGCATTTTGGTCCTCTCTTCAGCATTGTTACTGACAAACACAGCCCATGGAGAGAGTGATGCAGCTTGTGGCTATCTCTGAATCAAGGACTCATTGTTTAGGAAATTACTATCAATTTCAGCACTCAGTCTGCCACTATTATAATTGTAAACTGCCTGTGTGCATGTAAGAATGGAAACCATCTAAGAGAAGGCAACTGCTCCTTACAAACACGTGTTTTAGTGAAATAATAATAATCAGCTACAACTTTCAGTTCCACTCAAAGCTCAAACAGATTTTTAGCATATTGAAATTACAGTGTGCAGTGTTTGTTTTTTCATCCACAGATGCACAGTGACCAGAAGCATAGAACATAAGTGACATAAAAACCTTGGTTTTTAACATCTGGCCGGGATAAAAATTAGCCTGTAGCTAACTCATTAACAGTAATGTTTATTAATGTACATTGTCCCTGTTTAAAATAAATCAAAATAAAGAAATTAGACAACTGCAATATATGGATGCAAGTAGTACAATTCAGCTTACTATCACAGGCAACAATAATAAGCTGCAACATCAGATATATAGGGTTAAAGAAAAAAACAGATTGGATCTCAACAGATACCAAAAGTTTGAAGTTTCAAAGATTTTATCCTACTGCTGTTGTGCTAGATTGCATCATAATGTATTGGAGTTGCTGTACTTAATACTTATTCAGTCTTAAACTCAATTAGAGAAATGACAGGGTTTTTTTTAGATATGTTGAATTTTGACTTGTTTTGACACAGAGATGAATCAGTGAATTAAAGCATTGCTGATTTGATAAAAGCATAACTAAGCTTAATTTAAAAAAAAAACATAATCTCTCTTCACTGCTTATCTTTCAACATCTGCATTGCACTGATGTGAGCAGATATTAGTTAATATGTGAACCAAACAAGCATCATTTTGAAAGTCAGTATTGATTAATGTCTCCCCTGTCATGACAAACAGATTAACATTTGTGACATTTTGCATTTGCAGTAACGTAAGCTATCGAGTTGAAAATACATCCAAGGATAGGCTGGGACACATCTTCAGTGCTGTGCCTAAGGTGCCTTTCAACCAGGGTTGATCATGCCCTGGCTTGTGTTCCAGCAGCACTAGCCCACAGAACATTACTCCTAATCCAAAGCCAACTGGAGGCCCTTTCTTCTACCTTCATGGTGGATTTGATTGTTTTCCTTTTTTCAGCCCACAGTGACCAACCTGCACATCCTCTGCACTTCGCATCTAAGGGCTTGCAGCGTGTCTTCCAGCCTCTCCTCCTGCAGAGCCCCCACCGGCTCCTGCTATTTGGATTGCTTTCATTCATTTGTCTACGCCATGTGGTCCTCCCAGGGAACTGTGACCTCTAATAGTAGCACCTGCTTGCAGTCAACTGACGTGTTCACCACGTCTGCCTCACTGAAGTTTTCATGACATGGTCCAGGAACCTGAGCTGCCTCTCCAGATCAAATCATAGCTCCCAGTCTGATGCTAAGGTGAGCAGCCGCACTGCTGGTCTGGGCTGTGGTTGGGGCAGTTCTCCAGTCCTAATGAAGGCAATATAACTATGATGGCAGACATGTTTGCTCTTGGTTATGGAGATGGCATCAGCAATGGGCCGTAGCATGTGGTTGTGCTGCCAACATTAGCAGGTTTCCCCCACAGCTGCTGGGCATTAGCTTAGAAGGAGCCTCTTCTAAAGCACACAGAGTATGCAGCTGAGTTGCTCTTGCCCCAGATGTGGAGATTTGCTGAGCCAGGTAGAACATCACAGACCACGCAGGCCAAAAACCTGATCCTCTGGGGTTCTGCCTGCCAGATGTCAGGCAACGAAATCTTCTTGTGCAATGTACCCTCCCATCTTATCCATGGACCCTGCTGCCGCATGCCCACCATCCTGCTAGTCCTCTCCTCCTTGGCGCCAGCCCACACCTCTCCAGGAGATGGCACTTGGGCCTAGGGCCCTGTGATAGTGAGGTTGTTGAATGGCTCCCAGCCCTCCCTGACCAGATGCTCTGTGAATGCCAAAGTCCTGTGTCTCAGCCGGGACTCTCCATTTCCAGCCTGTCTGTAGCATGATGCCTGCTAATGCCACCCAAGAATCTTCGGAGTCCAGATATAGCAGTACCTCTCTAATACGAGTAATCCTGAACTCCTCCTCAAGGCTGCTGAATAGGACCTGCGTTTGCATCATCAGTAAACATAAGTCATTAAGACCACGGCAGCAGAAACACTGATCGTTCTTAGTTGAGATGCTATCCTGTTTGCAAAATTAGACAAACACATAGACACCTGCCAAAGTATACAAAACTTCTTTTTGGATTTTTCTGATAAACTGGCGCCACACCGTCATAATGACGCACACACTCACAAGGGGAAAACAATAATAGCTTTGACATCACATCTGCCAAATAAGGAGGTGATTATTTAAAATAATTGTAATTCTTATCATCAGAAATCAGGTTAGGCATTAATGTGGTGTATGCCACCACACTAATTAAGCAATATATTCTCACACCAGAGAAAACTAATTAATTAACAGCTATGCTGAGATTAAAAAAAAACATCAAACGTCTTGAGATTTTGATCAAGTACTTATTCTTTCTTTTATCAAATCATACTCTAAACAAATTATGTCTTCATCAAAACAAGTAAAAATTCAAGAGAACATTTATCAACATTTAACTACACTTTCATCTTTTCTGTTTTGATTATATATTTTTAGCTCTACCCACGGGCTCACTTAATGCAATTTCTGGCTGTCCTTTGACTTTTTTTGATGTTTTTTATGCAGGCTCTTTTTAGCTAATTTTTTATTTATTTATTTTTTAAAGTCATTAAAAGATACGCAGCATAGTTATAAATAAATTTATGGGAAGTCAAGAACTTGTGAGTGTGACAGTGATAACTGAACCAAAGGCGTAAAATCAATCTTATATTAACCTCTCATGGCAACTACACGTAAAAGGTGAGTTACAGTATTGAATGGACTAAACTTAGCACTGCTGTCTTTACAGAGTTTTCATGAGTGGAGATCTTGTTTTTTTTCTTTAAAGCTGCAGCTAGAAAGAGTAGCCAACATAGGAGGGATTCACACATGGAATGATTGAGAAGTGCAGCTCAGTACCTATCAGCAGGTGTGAATATTTTTTTTAACTTCCTTGTCAGTTATCACTCTGTATTCAGTGTTGGAGGAACATCCTTATTCCTTTGAAGGCATTTGTTTTCCACGGGAAAACAGGTCAGGTGAGAATTTTATATGAGCGCTCATGTTATTCAAGTCAACATGCATGCTTTTGATAAGTAGTTTTATGTATTTCCAGCTTTCCTCTCTGTGTGGGTTGATCCCGCACACCCGCGGCAGTCATACTTTTCCTTATGGTTCATTTCCAGCTTTAAGCACGCAGCAGAAGGGCACAGTAAGGGTAGGCTAATGGGTTTAGCATGCTAATCTTGTACTGCATTCATATGCTAGTGTGTGGTATAATTCACCATACTGACATGAAAGGTTACTGCCATTTTTCTTAAATGAACACTATTATTATGCTACCTATACAACTATATTGTGATTTGTTCCTTCAGGCATAAAAAAAAAAAAAGAAAAGAAAAAGAAAACACAATCAAAGCCAAGAAAGTGGCATCACAGCAAGCATGTTTTTTCAGTAAAAGATGCCATTCACCTCCATCAGTCACTCAGCCTGACGTTTCCTCCTGCACCAATAATTTTGATACATGCTGCTCATTAAAAACAGATTATAAATGGAAGTATTTGTACCACTGTGTCAGTTCAATGCTCACCTTCCTTCCACTGGCATACATTTCTACTCCATTCACATAACCAACCCTTAGTTATGGTGCTATAGACCTAGGCTGCTTGGGGGTTCCCATGATGCACTGAGTATTTCTTTTCATTCACCTCTTGTTACTCTGTTTATACACCACTCTGCATTTAATCATTAATGATTATTAATTTCTCCCACAGCATGTCTTTTGTCCTGTCTCTCTCCCCTCACCCCCAACCGATCACGACAGATGGCTGCCCCTCCGTGAGCCTGGTTCTGCCGGAGGTTTCTTCCTGTTAAAAGGAAGTTTTTCCTTCCCACAGTCACCAAGTGCTGGCTCATAGGGGGTTATTTTGACTGTTGAGTTTTCTCTGTAATTATTGTAGGGTCTTTACCTTACAATATAATGAAACTTGAGGTGACACTATATATATATGAAATTGAACTGACTTGAATTTCTCTCTCAGTAATGTCATGTGGGAAAGGACATCATTTGAGCTTGTGGATTATTGTTAGGTTAGGTGAAACTGCTAAATCAAAACAGTAAAATTATAATGTGGGTACAGGAAAACCTATAACATACAGCTTGCACCCAAACATTTTGTCCTTACAAAGAAAATCATTTATTTGGGGCTCAAGCTTTAATTTGTTTTGACACTTTGAACTATGGCTCAGATTATTGGAATTAAAAGGTTTTAGATAATATGACGGATGAGGAATGCTTAATTGAGGTTCATTTTGAGGTATTTTGTGAAATCTGTTTCGATCTACTTCATGGTTAATAATAATATCAGACAAAATCTTAATTTTGTATGTTACTGTATATTAGCCTGTCACCTTTTTCAGAATACTAACCAACTCACAGGTTTTTTTTAGCTATGTAAACACTTGCAAAGCTAGGCTAAATGTCAACAGCTGGTGAACCAGCTTTGCTCCTAGTCTCCAGTGTCAATGTCCTCTCTCCAAATTTTCCATCTGTCTCTACTATCTGTCAGAATAGGGTGAAAATGCCAAAATAGCCTGCTGTATCCTCTTGCCACCCAGTAAAATACAACCGGCATACTGTATAGCTGTACTGTGTAGAGGAAAGAGTTGAACCACATATCTTCCTTGTTGATTGCACATGAATCTGTAAACACTGTTTGGTCCTAGATAAGTTAAAAAATATATTGGATTTGACAGTTGGCTTTGAGTTTAAAGTAAAAATTATGATTGAACTAAGCTTTGGGTAAGGGTTGGAAATGCTAGTAGCAGTTTGGCTTAGATAAGTGTTTGTGTGCTGGTTGGAGCATATGAAAGTCAGAAAGAGAAAGAGGGAGCGGTCTGGAGAAACAAAAAGAACAGCAAACACGATGACGAAAAAGGGGGTCAAGCCAGGAGAAAAGAATCTGGTAGATGGAAGGAAGACGAATAAATGAAAGACGAAGTGTGGAAAACAGGAAAAGGGGGTGCTGATGTGCTTCTTAAGCAGGTCACTGGATACAGAATGCCTTGGGAGGACTCGTTTAAGCATGACTAACAGATTTCCTCAGTCCTTGCAGGAGCTGTTCCTTAAAGCTACGGTCCAGAGAGACAGTGTCACATCAGGATGCATGACAAGGAAATGGAGCACAAAGCCATTAAACAACTTCTGGGATGTCGTCTATCACAGGAGGGGAGAAAAACTCCATTACTCATGCACATTATTTTAACTATTCAAATAAAAACGAGAGCAGATGAAAATGTACACCGAGTGTCACCAAGAGGAGAAAATCAAAAGAAACCAACACTTTTCCAGTGTTTCCTGAATTGCTACTTTCAAACTTAAAACAGACAGTTAATAGCAAACCCAAGTGAACGTATTTACAGGGGCTCACTTCTTCACTTTATAAATTGTGGACTGTAATATCAAACTTATGATCATTATCATCACCCTCTTAGTGATGATCAAGGTACTCTACTGAGGTTGTGGAATCAATACTTTTCTCCATCATGTGTGCCTGGGGCTCCTGATCCTCCTGCCTGTCTCTGATGTGAGGTGTGAAGCCTAGTTTATAGCACACTGGTGAACACTGTCTCTTGATCCTGCTCATCCTCTTATTCAACACTGAAGGGCACCGAGCTCTGTAATCCACAGCCCCCGGTCCCTGGCTGAGTTCACGGTCGACACCAAAGCCCTGCTGTTCTCACAAACCCCCCCACTGCCGGGGCCAGCACCGCCTCATACTTCACATAGAGGCATATATTCTGCACTCACAGTCTCATACACCAACACAGGCTTCACAGTGTGTCAAACCCTCCTTCGCGCTCTCAAAAAGACACATAACTCAAAGAGTTGCACACAGGTCTGTGGGTGCCAAGTGCTTCAGGGTTTCTTATTTTCCAATTTACACTAAGGAGCTGATAGTGCCATGTGTCTCCTGCTGACTTCAATCCACTCTTAGTCCTAGATCACCTCCCTAATGACAGTAATTGTACTCTGGAAGCCCCTGGTCATGTTCAATTACCCATTCCCATCCAACCACATGGGTCTAATCTTGCACTGTAACGTACAATTCAGATGGCTCTAGAAGGGAGACATAAGCTTTGCTGGTATGGGGGGAAATCCAGCAGGAGAGCCATGATGGGATTGAATAGGCTGAGAGGTGGCACTGAGTTTTCATTATCTCATAATATCTGAAAATTTCCATCCATCCACCCATCCATGGATATCTGAAAACTAGTCTTTCCAAATTAAATTTGTTCTACTTGTCTGCTCAATAGAATGACTTCCATGAAAAACCACTGAGAGCTTCCTATTCTTGTCACACAACTCTGCAAAATGAACGCAGTAAAATCCACACTCACCCAAGCGGTTTCTCCAGGCGACTGGCGGGTGAGCCAACGATCTCTCCCAGTGTACAGAACACTTGTCCCAGGAAGTCCTGCCATGGGGAGGAGGGCATAAAGTGGGATGGAGAGAGTGACGTAGGATGGGGACATTCAAGTGGATCACGGGGAAGTAACAAGGACAGTCCGTGAGGAGTTAAGCAGAATTATAAGCATTGTACAGTTATTTATTAGGACGTCTGAGGCAGACACGTACGTTAAATTCGGTTGGCTTCCGGGGTGAAGAAGGAGGAGGAGGAAGAAGAGAGAGAGACCAGGCAGCAGCAGTGACACAACAGAGCATATCATGGAACAGAAGGCACACGACTCAAATACTCAAATCATCAACCAAGTGCAAGAAAGAAGAGCAAAACTGAAGATGTGAAAGAGAAGATAGGCAGAATGAGAACAGCAGAGGGTAAAGAGTCATAGAGCCGCAGAGGAAGTGAATAGGAAAGTGAAAGAGCGCAAAAGAAGGAAAGCAACGGAGACAGATGGAGTCTCGCACATCAAACAGGTTGTTTCCAGAGTATGGAGCACAATGCAAAAGCACAACAATAAAGCTTCATGTGACATGCTTGATGATGAACATTTTGGCAGTATGCAAACCAAGGGCTGCAAATATATTGTTTGGTGTCTGCATTGTATGAGTTTATTTATCAAAGCTTTCTGCATAAAAGATGACACTAACATACATTCACCTTAATGAGCTGTTCTCCTGAATGTATGGCATACAAGAAAGGACTTCGCCTTTCAGACAGTGTTGCCATTTTAAAATAAATGGATACTGTTTGGAAAAATCGTCGGCTGTCTTAGAAATCACAATTTTCAGCTGCAAAGAACACTACAGAGCACACAGGGAAATGTGTTGAATAGCTTTGATAATGATGTGCAATGCTTCATTTCTCATTTAAAAAAGAAAAAAGTAATGAGGCTATGCAAATGAAAGTTTGATTATTATCCCTCCGGAGGAATAACATAGCTCATTTTGGGTGATGGAAGATAAAAAAAAAATAACAACATTTTTGGCAGATGAAGCACAATTCACTCATTATTTCAGAATATATTTGAGCGTTTAGATGCTACAAAAACTTTGGTTTGCATAGAACCTAAATATCCCATGCACTGACAGCTGAAGGGTAGTATATAAAGTAAAGCTCCCGATCTACAGGAAAAAGTTTTTCCACTTACATGCTTTGCCAGATCTGGACTTTTAGAATCAATATCATACCTGAAATCACAAAGAGACCACAAATCGCAGAGGTTAGTATGTAAAAAAAAAATCCTGCTGACTCTAATTAAAGGAAACTGCCTGCAGTGTGGACACTTTTTGCCTGTCAATCACACACCTGGGGAGAGCCGCGTAGCAAAAAAAAAAAAAAAAAAAAAGGAAAGGAAAGAGGGAAAGAAACATGTAAGCAGTAATGTGACAGTTAATTAAGGAAGTCATTCTATAGTTTATTAATGTAATTTCCACACTCTGCCAGGGGGAACATACTGAAACAATCCACCAAAGGAGAGTAAGTTTGGAAGCATCTGCCAGTCAAACTTAATGTAAAAGTAATTAAACCTGAGCACGCCCTGGATCCCACCTCTGTGATAAAAGAGAGATGTAAATGAGTAACGCAAATTGTGAGGGAGTGCACTCCCTCCTTTCCTGCCCCAGTGTTGTATCTCAATAGCGCACCAAATGAATTCATTAAGTGTCTAAAAATCCTCAGAGACCTTCAGCACAGTCCTGGATACATCCTAGAAGTCCACCAGGGAATTCATGCTTGGCGGATATGGATTTTTGTAAGCACATCTCCACTCCTGGAGGAAGGGGGGTGGGGTGGAGAAATGATCCTGACTCTGTTCTGGGAGACCTCAAAATGAAGCTGCACCTTCCTGACCCTCTCACTAGTGTGGCCTTTTCAAAAAGGAAAAGCCAGGACAACGGTCTTTGTGAGTTTTATGGGACTTGGTTTCAGACATTTGCTTTGCTTAGCAGCAGGGAGATTAACGATAAAACTTTATATGAAATATTTATCATCTTATACCAATCTCCACTCAGCGAATGACTGCTGAGACACTGCACCAATGAATAATTCCTTGGGAGAGCGTAGAGCTGATGGCGAGCAAGAGAAAAGAGAAATAGAGTGACTTTGAGAGAAAATGACAGACGAGAAAGGGGGAGAGGGGATGATGACATAGATGGAGGACAAGGAAACATGATAAGGGAGAGGATGGTAACCTTGGGTTTGAAACAAATGAAGAACTGGAGAAGAGGGCGGCAAATCTAAAAAAAAAAAAAAAAAAATCCTCGGTTTGTGTCCTCAGAGACGTGGATCAAACGGAATAACTCACACGTCAAAGCGCAGATTCTGCTTCTCCTCGAAGAAGTAGTCCAGGATGTACTTCCTGACAAAGTCTGGGTTTAGCGTGTTGTCTATCACCTCTGTTCTCCCAAACTAGAAAAAAAAAAGACAAGGAAGACGTGAACACAAAGCCTCGCGGATCTGCATTTACTGCTCTGTTACCTCACATAATCCCATCTCTCATGCTAACCAGCAGCCATCTGAATTTGTGGCTTCGGTTGAGATCAGATTTGATTAACAGAAATTAGTCATCACAAGGTGTCTAGCTCTAGCTCCTCTTCTTCTTTACCTTTTCTCATTGCGCTGGGGGATGCGTGAGCTTGCAGAAGGCATTTTATTGAGTCCAATGACACTAATTTCCTTTAATGCCACATTCTCACCTCCATCACTGTTTGAGCCACTTGAGAGGCAGGTGACTTTCACATCTACTTTTACAGAGGGGAACTAATAACACAAGAAGAGGAAGTAAAGCCACCAGGACAGACACCAAGAACGATTTCACGAGTGTTACAGAGCAAGATTTTCTGATGAAGTGATGTGCTGACAAACAAATCAACAAAAAATGGAAAGAGCTGCGCCCCCTCCTCATAAACACACACACATTAATTGTATCCAACATGAATAATTCAAAGTCAGAGAAGTTATGTTGAGCTGCATAAATAAAACATCCCCAGTAAAAAGAGTTGCCATAAACTGACACAGTGAATGAATAATAGCAGTGTTAGGGCTTAATAAGAAGATGAAACAGCAGAATTACAGGCTCACACTTTTATGATTACATCCAGTGGGGGTAAAACTCAAAGTGAGCCCTAACATGGAAGCAGACAAGCAATGCTACAGGAGCAGTATGCCTTTAACGGATGGACGCCGATGCTAATGCAAAGACAGTCGGGGTGGATTGTGTGCAACATTTGACAGTCTAAGAGTGTGGCTTTGCTGAAGTGTAGCCTGCCATCAGGTATAAAAGTGTGTCTAGGTCTATAAAAGTTTAAAACTGTGTGTCACTACCTCCTCTCCTGCTTTTCATGTCAAAAAAATGTGAGAGCTCTGCTCCGGCAGATGCAAAGGAGGTGAAATCTGTGCAGAGTGAACAGGAGCCTATTTTTAATGACAGAAGCTGTATGTGGCAGCAGGAGGGCTATAGCATATTCACTTTGGTGCCACGCCAAACATAACAAAGGAAGAAGAATCAGCACCAGAGCAGCAAAAAGCCACCCGAGGAAATAACAGATCTCCCACTCCACACATTATCTCTACCTTGGCAAGTACACGGCCAACATGTAAAGCCAAGCTTGCAAAGCACTACAATTAACTGTCAACCAAAGGGGGAAAAAAAGCCCCTTCCTGCAGGGATATCAGGGTGTTGGCACTGTGACTTCTTTCCCTTAAATAACTCTTACTAGAATAAATTGTGAGCCCTAACTTCAGAAAATTTATCTTGGTAAAAAGATTAGCATTGAAGTTTTTGAAAGAAATTTATGCAGGTTATACTGTGTCAGCTGCTCAGGTAAGTGAAAGTGCGAGACAGGGGAAAATCTGTCATGCACCAGGAGTAAAAACTGATGAGGGAGTTGGATATTAAGACTTTAACTCACGCTGTAGGAGAATGATGGGTTGTCAGTTTCACATTCAGACCAAAAATTAGTTAGGGACACACCGATTTCCTACTGGAAACAAAACACAACGCATATATCGCATCTGTTCATGTTCTTCTGTTGATGAGGAATGTGAATGACCAGCAGCTGATGGGGAAGCTTGTCCTGTATAAGGGTAATTGGATTACAGCTGGTTGGTGGCACACTGGTTCCTACCAACCATGCTTACTCGCAGCAGAACAAAAGCACATTACCTGACAGAGGGGCAAAAGAGACACTGCGCTTTATCAATTCTGCGCAGCTTGACTCTGCTGCTTGCAAAGCCAGCTGTCATCTGCAGCTGAAAACACAGGCCCGTATCTCCTATAAGGAGAGGCATTCAGGCTGCACCCGCAGTTTGTACGATCAAGGTGGGGCACTCTAACCCGAGGTGACAACTGTGGGAGGCTTGGCACAAGTGAACAACGCACTTGATGCTCGTCTAAATTTGCATGATAAAAAGTGAAACTACTTTCTGGCTTAGGAACAGAATATTATGTGTTGCCACCAGTACTGAGAGTCAAACCAGCAGACTTCCCTTCAGAGACATAAGAGAAAAACTGCCAGACACCAACCTCAAGTCAGCACTGCAGAAATATTTCTTAGAAAGTTCATGATGTTTGACTTCTTATAATAAAAAAAAAATCATGCTTATTTCCTTTTGGGTATTTAAGACATTGTCACAAGACATTAGAACTGCAGTGGTAAATTTTAAGACATTACCTGATGGAGGTAACGCATGTCTGTTGACATGTCTGCTTCAACTCCCTAATGGCTCAGTCCCAGTAGAGTGAAAATAGGACAGCAACCTCCACAGGACTAGGAAAAACTGGTGGTTGCCCAGCGATTGCATCAAATATTTTTGGGGATTTGGTGACTGATTGCATATAGTTGCAGTGGCCAACTGGTTGCCCAGAGACTGAGGGTGTTGCGTGTGCAACGGCCTGTCTCCAAACAATCACGTTCCAATTGGAATTGACTGCAATCGCTCGGCACACACAGACTGGCAAAGGTTTGCAAATAATTGCTGTCAAATTTATAAACACAGACAGATTGCCAACATGTTGCAATCAGTCTGAGTCGGTCTGTGCCGAGGAGCGCAACTTGTAAGTTTCTTTGCGATAGGAAACGCGACTCAACTGGTTGTAATCTAGTTATATTCTTATATAAAAGCAAGGCTGCCGAGCACCTACGTCATTCTTCAACTTTGGAAATTTCTATTTTAAATTTATGAGTTTCTGTTTAATGCAAATTTCTTTGCATGTAGAGGTCAACATATTTTCAACAGACAGCAACAAGCAATTTTTATTGATTTATTACAATTGATCTGACTGTGAGTGGTCACCAGCCTGGTCTCCATCTTCATAGCAGCCATTTCAAAGCCAATAGGATCACAAGTTCAACACACATCATTGTGATCATTTTGGTCATGCCTCAATCTCCAGCAACTGTTTTCCCTAGTGTGACTGTAACATAATACAAAGACAGTGTGATGTTCAGCAGCATCAATGTGAGCAGGTAACTGTCCAGTGAACTCACAGCAAACAAGAGTATGCACGCTGCAGGCAGCAACATCGCCTAAATCAATCAGAGTATTTCAAGTAGAGAAATCACCTACTGTGTGCTACATGTTAGAAAGGGCATCTTTGGACTGTGTCCTGACCTGATTCTCCCAACATCGCTGGCTTTAGATGAAAGTCAACCTTTTTCTAGAGTCAAAAGGTTGGCAGACAATCAATAGAGACCCTAAGGAACATTTAGACTCCAGCATAGAGGTACCTTTTGGCGTTTTATGTTGAAGCCGGGATCGACAAAATGTTTTCTGTCATTAGACAAAAATCTGAAACCCACAAAGAGCTAAAAGTCAACATTAGCTTATTTTTTTAGTTGCTCCTCAGGTTGGAGGGGAGAGCTGAAGATGGAGGGCAATTAAGAGCAGTATTGACCTTCTTAAGAAATCTGAAATGTCAACGTATTTCTTTAAGACTTGGTTCATAGGCTTGGTATTCAATACAGTGTGTGTGTGTGTGTGTGTGTGTGTGTGTGTGTGTGTGTGTGTGTGTGTGTGTGTGTGTGTGTGTGTGTGTGTGGGGCCATGTAAAGGTAAGATTTATTTTCTTTCATCTACAGGGGACACTGCAGGATTTATGGTCTGTCCAAACTGCATGTCAGATGGTGGCTACCATCAGAAGCCCCCTCAGCCAACACCTTTCTGAAGTCAGATAAGGGGTATCTGTGTCATGCATTATCTGTCACTTTTAGAAATCAACAAACTGACATTCACATCCACTTCAAGCTGTGATCAGTCACTGTGAGCTCAGGTTTGTACTTCTTTTTCAACCTTGCATGTCGACTCCTTTTACTAAATGCAGCACCAATGTCAGTGTCTCTGTGGAGGGACTGTCTGGAGTATTGCACCGTTTCTCATCATCTCATCGGCATTTTTCGGACAGTCAGACAGTAGTTCCTTAGAACTATTTCTCTGAGTTCATATCCTGGACGTAAAAAAAAAAGAAGAATTTGATTGCATTACAAGTGTAAACTCACTTAGAGAGAAAAATAATTTAGTTTGCTGTACTTTAGTTCGCAGGACTGCTTGACAACATCTGTGCATAGAATCAACAAGTTTCTGTAACAAATGTAGTGAAAGTTTGTTCCATCTTTTACTCAGCGAAGCTTTCAGCTAATTCATAGTAAGGCTAAATATATTCTCTCCACGGCACCTGTGGGATTTTTCATGGTTATGATTCTGGAAGAGCCATTCATACAGCTAAGAATATTATTTAAAAAGTCAGATGGTATGCTTTAGATCAGCTGAGGACTTTCTGAATGGTTTATCACCCTGCCTCTGTGCCCACGCTGTTTTTTTGGGGGGGGGGTTTCAAATGGCCTGTGAGCCGCACTGTTTCTGATAATTCTTGTTGATCCCTGAGGTGATTTTTCATGTTATTTCTCACCTGTTCTTGGTGTTCTCATATTTTACTCATATTATCCAATCTGCTGGTAGTCTTTCTGGGTCTACTTGTCTTGTTTGTGTTTTCAGTCATAAGTCCACCTATTTTTGTTTTGTTTTTTTTTTACTTTTAGACAATATAAACCAAACTGTTGATAGCTGATGGAGCTTTTTGCCAACCTGCTGGCTAAACAGCGGTCTTTTTTATGCAAACAAACAATGACTGACCTTTTCTCTGAGCTCATTTCATCTCTTTTTTGTAGTTTCTCTTAACTAAGTACCAGGTAATTTATAGTGGATTTATAATGCATTGTATAGCCAATATACTGAAGTTCATACAGCAGTTAGCAGAGTGAGTACAGGTGTAGATTATCACTTAGGTTTGACAATGGAATTGAGATTTTTTTTTTTCTGCTTATACAATTATAGTTTATGAAATAATAAATCTTAAATTTAGGGATAATTGAACTGTTTAATTAATAATTTGTCCAGTGTATGCTGAAATCCATGTTATCAATCTGTGCTGTTCCACTAAAACTTCTTATGCAACTTTTCTCCCTTTTAAGAGGCAAAACCAAACAAAAATATAAGAAAAACCTTAAATTTGTATTTGTGTCTCACATTTTTCCCGCTTAAATCTGGAATCACACCTCTGAGTGCTAACAACACCAGAGCATCTCTAAGGTCAGCAGGCACAGCACTTTTCAATCATAAATGATCTGAGTGTGAAAGCACAGAGAATAGCTGAACTGCTTCAGATCAAAAATAATAAGAACTGAGATTTAATTTAAATTGCAGTTTCACTGTTTGTCTTTAATTTGTGATTATAGTGTCACATAACAATCCCAGAAGGGCTGAATGTCTTTCTGCAGCCTCTGACTACTTTGGGGAGCCAGAGGGGACTGTGACATGGGGGGGGGGAATCTTTATTGATACATGTAGCTGCCACCTCAATCAGTCACAGCTAACACAGTGCCGACCAGAGCACCAGTATTTACAAGGTCAGTCAATTGCAAATGATTGGCACTCACAGCATTTACCTTGAGACGTGGGAGAGGAGGGGGAGAGTGGGGTAAACAGAGAGTGAGATGTCATGGAGAAGAGACGGGCTGATTGAGTTGTGTTGACAGAGAATCGGCTGTGATCACTTACCTCTCTCCACTGTTTGGACTCCACGCCCTGGGTGTACAACACAACCACTGAGAAGTGATGAAGAAGGACGAGGTAGCAGTAAAGAGAGAGAAAAAATGCAAAGCAGAGGAATACACAGTCACGAAATGATCTCAATCAAGAATCCTGCCTCTTCAGATCGTGTTTGTTTTGTTCCTTCTTTGCTGACATTTATGATTAATTATCCTGCCATGCCCCTGACAGCATAATGAAGCTTCATGGTTCTAGGTATGATGTCCACAATCAAAGAAGAAAAGCAAGACTGAGAGCCCCTCAAACACAACAGCACCCATGCAATCAAAACACAATTTCATAATTTTGGGATTCTCCTGATTTCCATTAGATTCTGCGACTTTAAATAAGGCAGAGGGAGGTGAATACGACATGATCTGTCATATTTATACCAAGGTTCAGTTTCAGGCAAATACAATACAGGGTGTCTGCGGTATTTTCCCAGTAGCTTATTTACACAAAGGGCTTGTACCTCCTCCCTATTATGTTAAATGTCTCCCTTCCATTCTCTATCCTGCAGGGAATATGAAAGAAAATGTCTTTATGGCGTTTCCCCATGTGTCTCTCCAAAAGATAGCCATTTGTATTCAAAGGCTGGCGTTTATACCCTGTATGCATTAAGGTACTTTAGCTCTCGGCAGGGAAAGGTTGTCACATTATTGTGCAAATGATATGCAGTTATTGAAGGAACACTTTGAAACAGCACAGTAAACTGAATCAAAGTTAAGCTCAGCAAAAATAAAAAGTGAAGCTTTGTAAAAGGAGACGAGGTGTCAATGAACCATATTCTGAGTAAAACTTCCCGCAGGAAAATCTAAGCTGCAATTATCATCGTAAAAGCTGAGAACTTACGTGGGTCAGATTTGGAGAAAGTGTCTCGGTCCAACAGATTCCTGAAAGAGAAGAAAAGAGTTGCATATCAAAATGGGAAAACCGAGTCCTGCATGTGTACATGTAATTTCAGTTTAAGACCGCAGGGCAGTAGTTGTACACATGCAATACATAAATGCTTCTTTCATGTGGTGAAATAACAGAATATCATATGCAGAGAGCTACAAAATAATTGCACAGTAATTCAACAACCACACCGCCTATGTGAGCAGTACAGTGAGCACATTAAAGCTCAGTGAAAAGAGGACACAGGCGGAGGTGCCTTTGAAAGCACGAACACTACCTATAAAAGCAATTTGCCACTACAGCACTCTCAGAAAGTGCATACCCATATCAAGACTATGTAATCCTTAATTAAAAATACAGAAACATGAGTGTTAAACAAGGAAGCAAGAAAACATTCTATACGTGTCAGATTTCTTTTACTTATTTAAGTTTAGTAGATAAATGTGAATCTAAAGATGAAGCAAGTGGACTGAAAACACTGAGTAGCCTCATTTGCAGCTGGCCAGTCAACAGAAACAGATGAACAGTTCATTAGTGATAAACAGATTCACCCTTTGCTGCAACATAATATGACAGCTGTTGAATTAGGCGTAGCTATGGCTGTGTATTGAATTGAATTGCACTTTCAATTACAATTTTGACTTTCAAAGATTGTTTCAGAAATCCTGTGTATCTTTTTCCTTTACAGTTGTGTTTACACCCCTCCTTAAAAAAATCCAAACTTAAACCCCTCGAGATGCAGCATGTTTAGTTCAGCTCAAACCAAGAGGATAAAAGGGCAGTCTCTGAGCTACAGGGGAAGGTAAAACAGCTGCTTGGAAAAACTTTGGCTCCAAGGAATGTGAGAAGTGAAAGCAAGCACAAAAAAAAGATCCGAATAATGCCCGATGTTTAAAAATGTAATGGATAATCATGGTAAATAATCCTGATCTCAGCACTAAACAAAATAATCATGATTACAATTTCTGCCATAACTGAGCAGTTCCAGGTGGAGCAATAGAGATCAAGTTATTTACAGTCTTATTCACAAGGTTTTTCTAAGCAATTTTGAGTCCATCTAAATGAGTCATACCGAAAACAAAGGAAACCACTTTGAAAAAAAACCACAGGAACAGCAGGGCACACGATAGAAACACATTTTCCCAAATACTAATAAATAGAAATATAACAAGCACATCAAACATTCACTTAGTATTACTGTAATTTGAGGCTTGATACAGTATAATATAGTTTCCCAGAGTCTGTCATTTCTACGCCAATCATGTGCTAATCGGCTTAACCAGAAAACAATTCAAATTAGAGATACAACAATGATTTATCAACAATAAAAAAAAATGAGTGACAAGCAATAATTTATTGTTGATTGATTCATTAAGTCTTTTTTAGATAATAATCTGCTAATAATCAATTGCAGCTTCTTAACTGTGATTTTCTACTTTATGCAGCCGTATGCTGGTCAACACTTTCAGCTGTGGGAGGATTTCAGACTATTTTCTGTCATTTTACCAACAAAGTAATAATGAGCAGATTCATCAGTAAGGAAAATAATTATTAGTGGCAGTACAAACTCCAATTAGTGTGGGTTAAAAATATGGGCATCTCTGCAGCACCCATGTACGACCCAGTGAGCAGCCTTTGGTAACACTGAGAGCAGCATCCAGTTTTCTTCATATGTCCATGACAACGCAGACAAAAGTGTGGCAATTAACAAGTTAGCAGCTCTACTGAAGCAACAGAGTGAATGTAAGGTGTCCAGCTTTCTCCTCTCGTGACTCAGGGGAGGAGCCAATAAGCTACAATAAGCTATTGAACCATTCAAATCAGTATCAATAGACTGAAGTCCACCACTATGCATCTATGGGCCAAATCTCATTTAGAAGCTACTAAAGGACAGAAAATGGTTTCATATTAGTTTTAGTTTGATACAGTATTGGTACAGCTCTGTGTCCATGAACTGTAGGGCACATTCACTCAGACTAGCTCCCGTTTAGCCTTACAGGAAAACATCCAACAGTATTATCCACATATTAAATTCTCTGAATAAAATATTCACCCTGTCTCACTAGAAAGGTCTGTCGAGTTTGCTAACACTGATCATCATCATCCTGCACCTTTTCAAGCTGCCACACACTCTGATTGGCTTATTGACTCATTCCAGATAAGAGGCGCAATCAGCAATAATATTATTCACGTCATCCTTATTTTGAGCCAAAACCCCAAGCAGTTCCCTTAATATGCCCTCTTTGTACAAATTCTAAGGCAGCGATCACCTTTACAACATAAAGCGCTGCTATCATCACTTACCATTTGAGACGGAAGGCATTTTCCTAATGTTTTCAGGGATAATTAGCATATCTGTAAAGTATTAAAGCTTACAAACTGGCCTTACTTCAGTTTCCTGCTTGTGAGAAGTGCTACTAAATAACTTGATCATAATTCAGAAAAAAAAAAAAAGTCCTCTTCCCTTCAGGGGACAGCAAGATTTCAATGAATATAGATGAGAGTTCAGGACTGAATCCAAGCGACAGGGCATCATTCGTGTACATGTAATTCCCCATTCCTGGACACAAAATCTTCTGCGACAGGGAAACGTGGGGAAATGACAGATGCAGTGTTATTGGGTATTAGCCTTGGGCTGACCTGACTACAGTTGGAAAATTGTCAGTGCAATTATCATTGGAGGCAACAAAGCCATCCATGACTAACCGCCTCTTTGTATCCACCTGTTACTGTCTGGCACCCATTACCCTCAAACAATTAGCTTGTCCATCACCTCATCCCTTCTCCCAGAGCAGACAAGAGTGGAAAACATGACATCCTGTTTTAGTTTTGCACCGTGTTCCTGTCGAGCACAAGCCTTCATTTACGTTGCAAAACCTTAATTTGTTCTTGCCGAACATTTTTATTCCAGAAAGAAATAATTAGGATACAGATTTATACACCAGTACAAATTAATCCAGGAGCTTAATGTGCACATGGCCAGAGTACACACATCAGTGCCGTAGGACGGGTATTAACATCTCAGATAATCCGTCTGCTTTCACTGAAGTAACGCTGCCTGTTTCAAAAGTTAACTCCTTCTCTTTGCAAATCTCAGTGGGATAAGAGAAGATCATTATCCCGAAAGCTGATGTAGGAAAAGTTTGTTGATGAAGATGAAGTTCATTGAAAGTAGGACAAAAGTAATTAGATACAGCTACTTTTCATTCACACCATTTCATGTATCCGCCTGGATCCTAGCTCTTTTGTGATCACTACGGCCATCTCATTTGAAACATGTAATGAAAACAGCAAACACCCCTTTTTTTCCTATTCGTCTTGATCTCGTCACCTTCATTAAAATTTTGAGTGCAATAATCTCCTCTTTCTTACTTAAGCTTTTCATATTTTATTGCGCTTGAAGCGAGAGTCAGCAGTGCATTATTAGATGTTTAACAAGAATAAATTCAATTTCGATTGAGAAAAAAACTGAATATAATCTTAATAGCTTTCTTTTCTCTGCCTAATCATCCCTCACAAAGTAATGTTTGTTTATTCGGCAGTGAATTAAGCTCATAGTTATTGGTTATGCACACTTCAATTGATAAATACAATAAGACAGAACCAGGAATTTCTGTAAATGCTGAATTAGCATCACCCCAGAAATGCATGAGCTCTTAAATCAAATCTGCAAACTCGCTCTGGTCGTATAAATGTGTCAAAAAGGGCTGCAGTTGATAAATGGTTTCACTGGAGGCCCAGTATGAAGGAGATTTGACCTCTAAAGCATGGCTGGCTGCTGAACTCTAATTAAAAAAGAATATATAAGGAATACGCTCCCTCTTGGTCAGATCCCTGGAGATATTTTAGCAGCTCCATGGTCCATGGGGCTGATTATTAAACTAAGAAATGTAGAATTTAATTCCCGTTCCCATAGTCCCTTATTGTCACCAGTCCCTTAATTCTTCTCTGCTTCCTTAAAGTTGTCAAAGTCCTAATTGGCAAGTTGGAGAAATGGTATCTAATTCAGTGGAAAGCAGTTTAAAATTGTCTTGAATCTGACTGGCCAATGAGCTGCAGCCTCATTGGTTCTTAGGGACATGACAAATGCAAGCCTGAAAGTCAAGTCTCACTGATTTACAGGAAGAAAAATCTGTATTATACATTAGAGATGATGGAGAAGGCTGGGAGGTCAAATAGGAGGATGGTTTGCATTTTCAAGTCTTCTCTGTCACTTCACTTTCTCTTCTGCCCCGTGGCCCTCTCTCCTTTGACTGACGACAGACCTTGCCTTTCCCATTATGCATGATGGGGTCTGTGGGACTACTTTTTGTCTAACACACCCTTGAGCAGATGTAAGGGGTCAAAAGGTCAGAGCACAAAAAAGGGAAGGTATATACTGCTGTACTCTTTACAAAGAAGAGGAAGAGGACTCCCATTACGTAGACTGAAATATTCAGTGTTCCTTGAGGGCATTTTTATAAGACAAAAATTACGTACAGTATACCATGAAGAGAAGTTCATCAGATACAGCCATGCAAGGAGAAGCTTCTCTGAGATTTAAACCAAAATAAATAAAAACAGCAGATGAAATTTTATGTGTGGTTTTGTTTTGTAGTATTGTGTCAGTATTTGGTGGCATGATGTCAATACTGGGTACTGTTGCTTTTGTCTGGATCTCAAAAAAACTCCCCTCTGTTAGATTAGTCACACAATCTGGTCCCCTTATTAGTGAAACACACATCTGCTGTCTTTCACTGTGATGGCACCAGGTGTCTTCTTCTCCTCCATCTGTTTAATTATTCAGCTTCTACCTCGAATCTCTTCAGGTCGACAGTACCTGCAGCAGAGCACTCCCTGGGCAGCCATCTCACGGGCAGTGACAGGATCAGTCATAAACCTGCTCTTCTGCTCATGTAATAAATGAGAAAGCACATGCGCTGTGACTCCCTGTTTCAGGCTGGCTTTTGGTGTGTTACTAATGTCCGATCTGGGAATAATAACGGTGCTAATTGCACACTGTGACAGCTCGGGGTTTGTGCAGAGAAAGGAGGTGAGGGATATACTGATATTTTATGGCTTATAACCCTTGGCAGAGCACTTTGCACTTAGTCTACTGTGAACTTGCAGTAGTCTGAGTAAACCCAAGCTGCAGATATCTTGGCAAGTACACACTATCCAAATCAGTTACTTCACAGACTGGCAACATAAAGCACTCTAAATTGTACACCAGGAACCACACTGGGCACCGTAAAGAATCAGCTCATGCATATTTTGGCAACTGATCATTTAAACTGAGAGAAGACTCCGCATGCATTCTGCCAAGTGTGGAGTGAAAAGGAAAGTGATGATGATAATTTACAAAGAAATGATATCACTAATTGATGTTAGCAAAGCATTAGAAAGCTGCGAGACTACCGTATAGTGTGGAAATAGAGAACTGGAGCTACGTAATTGGTGGTGGACACATGTTGAGCATCAACAGGTGAAAGCAACACACAGCGGGTGGGTGGTGGTAAACAGTAATGAGCATGAAATGTGAAACACTAGCTAGCGCTGGAAGGAAAAAAGATGCAAGACCACCTTGTGACACACACCTATGCACTCAAACACACACACACACACACACACACACACACACACACACACACACTAATTGACTGGGCTGGAAATGAGTTTCTCGACAAATATACTCCTCTAGTTAATTTCATTAGATAAAAGCTGTAATAACTGTGCCTGTACAAGAGATTTTTAAGACCAATACTGATATTTGGTGATTTAACGATCGGATATTCCGATACATCAGCAGAATTTTATTTTACTTTCAGACACGTGACACATAACATTTCCCCAACATTTGTTCTGTGTAGTTATTTAATCATTTACGCTCTGCCCAACTCTGCCCAGATCAGCTGGTGGTGGTGTTTGTGGTGTTCCAAACATCTGCGTTCCCAACAGGGAAGTTGCAGAGTGGCCATAAATCGATCGAGCTCTAGCCCGTATGAACACACATGATTATTTAAATCTCAACTTGTACATCTGCATCAATCCAATCCACACCGTTTTTCTAACACCAGTTTTCATAAATGTAGCCAGGTGAACTGAAGGAAGGCAAGACCCCCCATTATTATTCCCTCCTAATCCTTTCCTAATACCTAAACTCTGATTTATTAGTTACCTCTCCACCTGGAGAAAAAAAGCAGTCAATAAGCACAGCGCCAGATCTATTTAAACAAATCACAGATGTGTGCAGTGGCCCATATCCAAGAGTATTCGAGACTTTATAATTGAAATTTTAAACATCTTTTAACAATTGATTGTTTTGTTACTTTGTTGCAGAACTTTCTACTTTGTATGGCTTTGAACCTGGGTTCACACTACTCAATTTGCTTTAAAAAAAAAAAATACAACCTTACACGTTCCGTTTGAAAGCATCTAACACAGAAAAACACACCTCAGAGAAAATTTGAATGAGTTCCTCCACAAGCTTATAATCATTTGCTTAGTAGCTTGTGAAAAATGACTGATAATCAAATTCCCAATTGTGAATACTAAATACACACAAAATTATGCATGGCTTTGCACCAAAAGCACACACATTCTCAGAAATGTCCCTTGTGGCTACTGAATAACATGTCCACTCTAACGCAGGAACAGGAAAAAAAAAAAAAAAGCTCAGAGATGACAATAACCTGACACTGAGTAGCTCGTTTAGCCCTTCAGCCAAGACTGTCAACGAGTGGAAGACCTTCAACATATGCAACACAGTGTGGAGAAATCTTCACTGAATAACCTGTCACACTTTGTACAAATCTGCCACCAGCTCTCATTTCCCAGACACGCTGTGATGTTAGGTCAAATACACCCTCGCAGACAAATCCTCCAACATGCTCTGCTGACCCTTAAGTTTTTCTGAAAATAGTGACAAAAGCAGTTTGATGTTTCTGAGCCACTAGGGACTGCTTTGATCTCTTATTGCTACAACACACTCTTGACTTTCCCTGTCATTCCAATCAACACTTTCACATAAGGCAGGCAACATGCAGAGTGTTATAAACCTCTGGCATGGCACCACAATTGTGCTTCCATGGGATCCCCCTCTGCTGTCATACATCCCAAATGAGAATATATTAATAACACCGACACCACCACAAGCAAAGTGTCTGGGATCCAAACTCATTTTCACTATGTCAGGGGTTCATGCATAATTATCCGCTTCAGTGGCCTGTGAGACTCGCCTGCTGCAATCTAACATCCCCAAAAGTGGAGAAAAAAAATGAAAATCTGCCTCCTCTTGGCACCCTGGTGTCTCTTTGCCTTGATCACCAAAACAGATGCGACACATCATTCAGAAACACAAGCCATCCTGCGAGATAAAAGCTGCAAGCTCGCCTCAGGTCAATCTTAACCCAGATCACAATATGAAAAGCACAAGTAAAACCCTGCAAATTGAAATTTCTCTCCTACTCAGAGAGATCTTTTATTAATATTTTATGTTCTTGCACAATGCGAACTAGTTCAGTTCAAACTTGCTGCCTGCCAGGGCAAAACAAAAGGATGTTTCAACCAGAAAAAACAGGTCACAGCTAAACTAAACGGGTTCTCAAGACTGAGTGAGAGTAGCAGCTATAAGAGCTATTAACATAACAACAGCAGCAAAGTTACACACCATAACAACACATTCAAATAAACAACCGGTTGGTTACACAGCTCGAGTCCAAATTGCTCTGCTCGAGCAGTTGTTCTTGCTGGATCGAGCAGTGTCACCAAACATCCTAATCGTCTTGATGATTTCATTAGGCTTCCACCCTCTGCCGCAGTGATTGTCTCAGGAAGACACCGGATCCAGAGGCGTGCCTCAAGTTTTCAGACTGACCTCGCAGGGACAGCAATCAGTGGCCCTGGGCATCAGGGAACCCCTCCCGCACACATTTGTCACAGGACGCTGGCATTCATGTGGCTTTTTGTGTGTTTCAACAGGTAATTAATCCCTCAGGAGCTGAGTGGCCGGATGAGTTAGATCCCCCCCAAGCTATGGAATGCATCGATTGAATGCATTGCTACTCTAACGAATCTATCACAGCAAATGGATGGTTACAGAGGCCACTAAAGCAACAGCAGGGAGCAGAGGGGGATGGACGAGCTCGCAGTGTCTTTGTCCTTGTGAAATGGGTGGAGGGGGCTGATAATGTTTGATGTTCAAGCTGTCAGGTGGGAGGCGGACCACAGTGGAAAGGGAGGGTGGCTCTGTCAGCCAGTTTTACTTTTAACAGCCTACCTGTGTGCGTTTTGACGAGCTCTAGAGGACCAATAAATTTCTATAATTTGTCCCGTGTCGTCGACTGGCGGGGAAATAAATAATAAACATTTGCCCTTGTGCTTGCTGGAGGTGTTAGGCTAATTGTGCCGGAATAATCAGAAAAAAGAGTTTCTGACTCTGGAACAGTCGCACAGCATCCTTCTTGCTTCCATATCCCACCTTGAAAGCACACACATGAACAATGCACAATAATGTACTCACAATGATACAATGTGCCTATTGTTTCCTTTTTCACCTAATTGTTCTGTTATTTCCATCCCTTGTTCCTAACTATCTAAAGAATTAGATGCTGAAAAACTAATAATGCAGAAGCAGGATCCCCCACCACCACCTCCTCCGTCACTCTGCTCTGATAAGGGTTGTAAACCTTTGTCAGGCTTGTCGAGCTTATCAGACTGATTCCCCTCCCTTGTTCCGGTCACATAAGCGTAAAGGGTAAACACAACATTTACAAATCATTACTGGATTTATATGCACATTCTGATGAGCCATAAAGAAACAGAGAGGAAAATATCTTGAAGTTTGGCGTGTCATGCCTTTAGGGGTTGTGTGTGTGTGTGTGTGCGTGTGCGTTTGGGCGTGCGTGCTTTCTTTTGGTCTGTGCACATTTTTTCCAGCGTTCATTCCTAAAAGTGGAGCCACAGAGCTTTAGCCCCAGTTTCCCTAATGTCATTGTACATGGAAACTCTGAGACAGTCTGGTAAGCTGAGATATAGAGAGGGCACATTCTGCGATCCACAAGGATTCGCATTTACTACTTGGCTCATAATTAAAGCGTGATGTAGCAAACCACATAGACAACCTATGAAACATTCACCAGAGCTGCTTTAATATTAACAAATGAACACATTCATTACTGTCACACAACACTTGGGGGGGTCAAGCTTGTAAAAACACCAGGGGGAACAACTGGTCCTAATCCAGTGAAATGTATTCACTTAAATGTGTTTGGTAAGGCAGATGTAGGAAAAGAGGCTACTTGAGTTTGAAGAGCCATCTTATCGCTGAGCTAGAGTGCAGCCCTTGTAGCTAAGAAGCAGATGCTCGGGGTACGGCTCACTGGTTGACCTGTGAGCAAAACCAATCAGAGCCATAGACAGGGAACAATGTGCTATCACAGTGATATGCACTTGTTTTGATAAGCGGCTGTCTGCCTGAGTCCCTCTAGTTTGTCAGGAGGTGCTTGCTGCAATATTGGCAGAGGGTTATGAGAATGCCTGTAGGGCTGCACGGCACAGTTCAATTCCATGTGTGCTGCAATCTCAGAGCTCTCAGGCTTACTAAATCAATTACACAGAGTTGTGGAGCCTGGGCCTCTCCTCCCTACATAACACCAATTGTTTCTATTTGCTTGTACTGGATAGATAAAATACACACTTCCTGATAAGTGGATGGAATAGCTGCATGCATTTGGTGTGTATTCTGTATGAGTTCAACTTTTGAGCTGTCCATTGAAGCAGCTGTCAGGGGTCAGACTGTAGCAATCCCCACAAGTCACAAAGAAGAACAGACAGGAATTGAAGCCTTTGCATCTAAAGCAGACAATGCTTCAAGGCCCCAGTGAAAGCAGGAATAAATTTTTCTTCTCCAACAAACTGAGTCCAGCAGTTACAGTTTGGAGAGAAATTAATGACAAGGGCGCTGCAGATCAACAGAGCCTGGGGGCACCAACAGAGCCTCATCTTAAAGCTTCTAGGTCTGCAGGGAAAAAAAACAACAGTGTGTTCCAAGAGGGAAACAACACAAGTCCAGCTGCTACTCGTAACAAACGCCCCGCACTGGATAAAAACGCATACACATCCTAAGCTCCATGTCAGCCTCAAACGCAATCTTCCCACACACTCGATTTTACCACAATTTTACACAGTTGACTATTTTTGTTGCATAAACACGAGTTACAGCAGCATGTTCCCACGGGGCTTAATGTGGCTCATCTCCCTCGAACAAAAATCAATCATCATCCCGTCACCTGTCCACCTCATAAAGGTCAGCTGACACGTTTTTGAAATCCGGCTAATTACTATCCAGAATATAATATAGCATAAAAGGTCAGCTTCATGCCAACTGCTTTGTTGGTTTTGTTAAGCTGTTTGTTAAACTCGCAAAGGTAAGATTTCAAACCCTATTTTTTAAAAATAAATAAATAAAATAAAATAAGGCACAGTTTTAAACAAGATCGACAGTCAATTCTCCCTCCAGGCAACTGACTGAGTAAATAATGCAGACGAGGGGAAGAAAACAATGGCAGCAGGGTGTTTAGCTGATAAATCTCTCCCTTGTGGTTTTACTTACTTCATTTACATGCACAAAACGCTGGATGTAGCCAGGAGGTGCAAAGAGCTAAACACTGTGGAACAGGATAAAATGAGCTGGGGAGGCCATGGAAACACAGATTTACATCACATTTCCTGAGCAGCACTCATTCAAACTGCACCTCCTGCAGTCATAGGCTTACATATGTCTCAGCACCATACTGTATACAGTATGTCTACCTGCAACCAGCGCTGCCCCACCCTATCCAGCAGACCCGGCTCCTGTCATCTCCGTCGTATTTTTCTCCCTGAATCTACTGTGGGGTTCAGCTGAAGGCTGCTGGGAGAAAAAATGTTTAGTGTTCACCTTTACGTCTCTGTGACAAACTACAGTCGTTTTGGGGAGCCTGACAAGCAGTTGCAGAGCCTGACACATGACACGCTGCCTCAGGGGAAACCTCTCGGGCACGCCAATAATAACTCCACGACGCACGACGTCTCCTGAGGCACGCGACTAGGCGCGCGCACAACGCACAGTGCCGTATCCGACCTGATTTATGGAAATAAGACACCAAAGTGCAAATCTTAGCGATAAGCAGGGCGAAATATGCGTAAAAGTTTAGATTGCACACATTTCCATCACAGCATCTCCCGCTCTCAATAACTGGGGGGGCGGGGGGGGTTCTGAACATCACAGCAATTCTAATTAGTAGCTGTATGAATTTCTAATGAAAAACACTGCTTAAAATGTATTTTCTGTTATCTTTTAGCTCGTGTTTGTGGATTTATTGGTGGGCAGGAAAGTTTTTATTCTTCAGCATGTTTGTATTTTGTTTTTTCATGGATTTTTCAAGATCGGGTGTGAAATTAGGGCTATGGTTCATCATTCAAATGTAAAAACGATAAATAAATTTTAAAAAGGCATGTTACTCTTTTAAAATATTGTCCAATTTAACTGCTTTTCACAACCAAATGTAACCCGAACGTGCTGAGCTTCCCAAAACCCTGACGCAAACGGAGCAGCATCAGCACCCGAGTGGACTCACCTGCAGGACACGGTTATCTCCACTTTGGTGGCCGGGATGCTCCCGCTGATGGGGTCGAAGTCGCGGACCGTTGCCGTGGCTTCCACTTTGTCCATAACGTCTCCCTCCATGCGTGCGGGAGACCCAGGCCAGCTCCACTGGCTGCGTGAGCCCCTTTGAACCTGGAGAGCCGAGGATGGAGAGCCGGAGCGCAGCGGGCGAGTGAGCGAGTTGGTGCGAACACGGTCCACACGAACCTCCAAAGTGCTGTCCGTCGGACGGGCAACAGCATGGAAAGTTTAATCGGTGGCTGCAGCGGTGAAGCGATTAATTTGGCTGAAGTGGGATCACATGCCGGGTCGCCTCAACGCCAACTCCGCGGTTTTCCAGGCAAAGAATGAGCTCTTCTGCCAGAGGAGCTTTGAAAAGTAAAAGACACGAACTCCTCCCCTCCTGTCTGCATTCTCCTACATGCGGGGCTGCGACTACACTCACTCATTGCAGATTCAAGCTGTAGATATGTGGCGGACGCCCTTTATTCTGGTCCAAATTGCTTTTTAAGAGCGTCTAACAGAAAATAAATAAGCACCGGAGGGCGTGAATTGCCTTGAATTCTATTTTATTTTTGATACATTGAAAAGGTGAAGAAAGATGCAATATTTTGAGTTACATTTCCCTTTTGAGCTGTTTTGGTTTAAGAAAACCGAAGATGGGGTTCTTCTTAAAATGAAACCCTTGATTCAAATTAACCCCCAAGTAAAAGAAGTGTTAAAATGACATGGGTTCCTTCAGAGCCTGTATTTCTAACTGAAGGCTGTCCGATGCTCTTTCAGCATCTGGACAGCTCCTTAAACTCCAGCAGCTTCAATCACAGCCTCATTCCTCATTTATTTTGACAAAAATAATAAAAACAGGCATCGTTTATCCCCCCCCCCCCCCCACACACACACACACACACTCCTACAGAATGTTCTTCTTCAGGAGTCTGTATGGGAGGCTGTGCTCTCAGGGGAGCTCCATTTGCATTTTATCATTTTCCTCATTGAACAACAAGAGGAAACGAGGAGGAATTCAACCTGTCAAAAGCTTAGTTCAGAGATAAACTTTGGTGAATGTATGCATGTCTGTGCAAGGCTCCCTACTCTTATACAGAAACTGCAAATTATACTGCACATTTGTTACAAAATGAATTGCTTACACAAGTATAACCTATAGCTCTTGCAGCCATAGAATCTGTCCATGGTCCGTTGTCCTCCGAGTGTCACTTCTAAGCAGCAAGCATTGTGTGAGATCTATAAAATGTGGTAACGCACCACTATTGCGACACTTACACACCTAGGAGTTAGACTTGAGCTGATTGGGCGATGAGTGCTGCATATTTCGGACAGAGCGCCACCAGAGAACAGATTTATCATTATTCATGTTCACTGTGTAATTAGGCCCCGCAGTGGCCTTTGGTTGGCTGATTTCAAGCTCCCTTCTGAGCTCAGTTCCCTGCCGCCTGCTGCGAGGCTCTCCTCTGATTCTACCCGCAGCCACCCCATTTCCTATAGCTCTGGCAGGAGTGCAATTACAGCTGTGTGAACCCTCTCAGCGGGGAGTGTGTGTGTGTGTGTGTGTGTGTGTGTGTGTGTGTGTGTGTGTGTGTGTGTGTGTGTGTGTGTGTGTGTGT